>QQXO01000004.1:0-178927 GCA_003709845.1 Chaetothyriales sp. CBS 134916
TTATAACGGGAAGGCTTGGCGGTCTTGGCAGCTGCAGATCACGTGTGATCACGTGCAATTGTCTTGTGTTGTTGACACATATCTGACACTGAGACGATCGACTCATCTAAGGTTCAGCTGATTGAGGTTAAGTTTCTTGGGAGTCAACAGATGCAGACACCTGTGGTTGAAACTAGTTGTGAATTCTTAAGCTACGACTAGACTTAGAATTTTATGTCATGAACAATGACAAGACGCCACCTCCCCGACGTCATGCCGACGACGGGTCGACACTTCTGGTCCTTGGACGGACCTTTGGTTACGCACGGCGGACTTTGAGATGGACTTCACGAGGCACTGTTATCTATACGATTCGTATGGTTGACTATGCGATCCTTTGGTCAGAGGCGACAGAACTAAGTAATGGCAGAATGGCCTTTGGATGAAGTAGAGGGCCTTTGGGGTCAGGGAATATGGAAAGGCAGACTCCGGCCTTGCGATGTGAAAGTTATAAGTATGCGCGGAGGTTGCGGCTATCCGTTGACTCTCCAAGCTTTGAGTCTTGTACGTCTATACTACAACATAGGGAATCTAGACTAGTTAGCTCTCTCTCGTCCTCTTCTTTGCCGTCCACCTCTAGTGCCCCTAACATTTTATTCAGCAAAAGAACCTTTCTGATCAATTTGGCCCTGGTGCTCTTACCTTTCTTAGAGATATCGATGGATCGGATGATGCAAAACTTCTGTACACTATCGATAGACGAAGCACAACTCTAGTACCCAGTTTGTGTGGCGGTTGTCAAGGACAGGAATGCCTGGCCGCTTTTATATGCACCGCTGAGGCCAGATGGGCGTTGGTAAAGCTATGGTATAACACAGCCCAGAGTACTTTACTTTTTCAAAGCGATCCGCAGCGCAAATGTCTCTTCGAATCTCATCCCACGACATCTCGAGTCCGATTGAAGAAAGATTGGCTGGACACTTTGAGCAACGTACGTGGCTTTAATGCAAGTGAAGAATGGCCTTCATATAGTCTTGGTTTTGGTGCTGGATTCCCTTTCGACGGGCCTCCTCCTCCATTTACGGACAAAACAGGTTCTCAGCAATTGGCCACTATTTCCAACTATACACAAGCGCTGTCTTTGCAATTCTCAATGATGTTGACTTTGGCGATGGCCCAAGCTCAATCTGCAACGGGCCAGAGTCTATTCATGGGTAACTGCAGCGATGGCAATTCAGGCGTCACATTCGATAAGCGAATATGCGCTCATGACCTATCCTATTGGATCCGCAGCAGCGACTTAGGTGGCCTCGCCAACAATGCTTCCGACGCTGTCTCCGCAGTGCGGCGGAGTGGTTATCGATGGGGTCTCGACTCGACGCTCGTCAATACGGCCCTTGGCGCCCTGCTATTGCATGGTCTTCTGACATTGATATATGTCATCTACATCATTGCTGTCAAGAAGCAGCTCACCACAAAATGAGCCTCTGCCCCTGAAATGCTCATGTTGGCCATCAATTGTGATGAACGAATGAAACGTCCGAAACCGCAGTGCTATGATTGACTGAACTCTTGATTATCTATCTAGAGCAGGATTCCTGCTCGATATATATACACCAACGCTCGTGGATCTCGTCGATGCGATATCGGCGGAAAACTCTGCTAGTCGTATGGTGGTTGTCCCACTGTGACCGCCATCGTCTCACTGCGAGCGACGGTGATATCGCTATAGACGGGCCGCACCGGGTCACGTGCTGAGTGGTCTTGGCATGTGCGTTCAACAAATTCCATCCGAGTACCACTCCTCATTGGGCATTAAACAGGAACTTCGAAAGATTCATCAAACTTGTGGCAGCAACCTGTCTCTGTCAGGGAAATGGAAGATGGCCAGGAGCTTTCTTTGATTGTAGGAAACCCGAATGATTATCGAGGGCGAGCTGGAGGACGACTGGTAATCAGCAAAAAAGTATGCATAAATGTAGTAAGTTACCCACCCCACATAGCTTAGTCAGTCATGATACTGAAATACAAGTGCATGTGTGCTGAATTCCAGTTCTACCTAGACTGGGACCTTTCATGTGTGAATGTGGTAAACTCTGAACCAACTACAGCACTGGCAAATGCTTGAACTGATACAGGAGGCGTTTCAAGGCGAGCGCTCAACCCAAATAAGCGCGACTAGTCTTGGCAGCAGGCGAGCGCTGAGTTCTTGCTAATAATAATACAGTATTTTTCCATCGCTCCTTGTCATCCCCCCTCACTCTCCCACGCGACATCTGCTCAATACATTGGAAGCGCCAGAACTATCCCTGTATTAATGCAACCAGCCAATAAAATATCCATCCAAGTAAGCAATGCCTTCCAATGCACTCCCTGCGTCGTTCGGTCTTTTAGGCATCCGCTTCACATCCAGTGTCTCTGCTGCGGTGCCATAATACTCCGTTTATAGTGCGAAAACTCAGACCCAGGTAAGTTTTGTGTATGAAGCTATTGCGGGCCCTCTGGGCTTTGGCTATGAACTGCTCCCACCGCTCTTCTGTCCAGTCTGAGCTCACCTGCTACTCTGTTCGATGGCCGCAAAATATCAGCGCCCTTTCTTGTATGTAGTTGATGAGGAGCCAGTGTACGGTCATGGCTACTATAATATCAGGGACCAGTTCCGCCTTGTCTTGGGGATTCTTACGGCCATGGACTTTTCCCCAAGTCTTACCAACTTGGACGATACTTCTTCCGATTCTAAGAAAAGCTCGATTTAGAATTCCGACGAAGGGTCTGTGGTAGTCAAGCCATTGGCCCCCAACCTATGGCTGTGATACTGGGTTCATGTTCTCGCAATCGCGGCGACGGCAACTATAGCCACACTCGACTTGCTCAACATATACTTCTTCGACACAGATCTCGGCAATACACAAGTGATCCTAAATATCTTTCAATTCGTCGCCAAAGGCCATGAGTTGCTTATTCTTGGATCTCTGAAGTATGATGTATCTGATAAGGAGTCGCCTAATCACCCCAATAGGAGCACCTCTTCACTTCGTGCTAGCTCCAATGCTTGTTCAATGACCTCGACTGGCTCTTGAGCTCGAAGTGTTGGTTGCTGCCAAGCCATCGATGAACTCCGTCTCGCAGGTTCTGCTCGTGTTGAGCACAATACCCCTTGCCAACTTGGCAGGCCCTTTATCCGCCATCGCAATTGTCCCCCGACCATGATATTCTCCAGCTCTCCCCGCCGATTTCTTTCCATCAGCATTTGATAAATCAGCATCCAAGACCTGGCCAACTACAGTCTCGGCCGACCTTCTTCCAGATGAGTGTTCCAAAGCCGAACCTAGTCCATGGCTGACGAAGCCCTGTCCGTTGTCAATGCGAGATACCTTGCTGAATAGCTTCACACGGGAGCCTCTGTGCACTGTTGTCGGTCCAGCAGTGACTTGCAATGCCACAATTGCCTTTAACTCGAGTGCAAATCCTCCAGGCGCTTCATTCATACCATGCTACCTCGCCAGCGAGTACGATGCGCGAGAGCTCTCTGTCTATGCATCGACCCCAACAACTGTTGTTTACGAGACCCTCGCTCTTCGCTATGCGGCTGGTATCCTCTCCCCGCAAAATATAGCGAAAACCACTTCACTAGACGCGCGCAAAGTTCAACTGCTGGATGTCAAATGGCTCGGTAGTGCAGGAATGTCCAAACCTGTGCTAAAATCGACATGTCATCAACTCAGCAGTATGTTCCAGCAACAACCCAAACTGTTCAACTTCACCACCTATCAGATCCAAATTCTCAATGATGCTACTTGCTCTGATGAGCCCAGTGTGTTGTTCTCCTTCTGTAAAGACAGCACAGCCATCCTCTCGTCCGCCTCGGAATGCGCAGGAGAGGACTGCTACATGGTCATAGCCTGCACGATCGATGCTCGCTGGGCGCCCATATCCTTGTGGGCCAACACCGCGGTGCAGACACAGATCTCTCAAAGCGATCCACAGCCTAAGCGACTCTTCCATTCGTCCGC
Source organism: Chaetothyriales sp. CBS 134916 (assembly GCA_003709845.1). Classification (NCBI taxonomy): domain Eukaryota; kingdom Fungi; phylum Ascomycota; class Eurotiomycetes; order Chaetothyriales; family Domatiomycetaceae; genus Domatiomyces; species Domatiomyces globalis. Next base: position 3,993 of record QQXO01000004.1, read on the forward strand.
CCTCAATTCCATTAAACCCATCACTCTGACGAAGTCGTATCTCTCTGCCTTTCTCGGTCCAGGCATCGATGGCCCCAGCAAAATCGCCGCGCTAATCGACACATGGTCACCACCCCTGGAAGGAAATGTCCAGCAAAACTTCAGTCCTGAAATCGGCGGTGCGCAGCAGAACCCCTTCGTTGCAACCAACTATGTGCAAGCAACGGCATAATACCTCGCTATCAACGTCGCAGAATCACTCTCCCGTTTCTCCTCTCAAACGCTGACCACACCTTACCTCGGCGACTGCAGCCCCGTTGGCGCGCAATTTATGGGGGCCGGCTTTACGTGGCCGAAGGAAGTGTGCGGTACGCCGCCTGAGCGGTGGATCCACGCCACGACCCTAGGTAATCTGGCTGACCAGATGTCCATGTTCAGCCTGTCCGTGCGTAAGGAGGGATACGGCTGGTTCCTCAATGGTAGTGCCACACTGAAGATATCCCTTTCAGTCCTGTTGCTGCACGCTCTTGTCACGACACTCTACTTCATTAGGACACTTGCAATGAAACCGACAGTAACGATGGTGTGGTCTTCCGCGCCGGATATCCTCATGCTCGCCATCAACAGTTTGCGAGCACCCGAGTTGCGGGGTCACAGTACAGGCGCCACAAGCAAGGAAGTCTGGGGCGAGAGAGTCTGTGTTCGAGAAGTTGGCGCAAGTGGGGAAGAGCTAACATTGGTGGTCGGAGATGAGAAGGCTTATGAGGGGCGGGTGGGGGAGGTGCCACTTCTCGGGAGGAAGTATTTGTGAAGAGCAAGATGGGAACAGGGAGTCATCACCCAGGAGTTGCAGAACAGTTTCAGCCTGAACCTATCCTTTCAACTTTCAAGACTAGACTTTGAACAACACCCATCCAGATAGACCTAGCTAGTCCGGGATCCTGGTCCGGTTTTCTAGCTTCGCCACTACCCGGGTTCTTACACCACGTGTGAGCCTGGCAGCCTCTCTTAGCTGACCGGGGCCGCTTAAGTGCTCATCAGCCAGCCCCAAAATGCTGCGTGGGTTCTGCTTGTTTCGAAATACAGTACTGTAATACATCAGCCTCGTGGCGCGTATCACCGCTGGCTAGGTGGGCCAGCTTGACTCCTGGGCACGCCCTCAGGAAAATACAGCAAACTGGTCTTGGGCGCCTTATTAATCATATTACAGCCGTAATTACCCCTTCGTAAGCCAAAAAATCTTTTGTCTTTGACTCCCTTTTTTCTATTGGGCAAAACAGGCGAGTCCTTTACCAAAAGCAAAGTTTCTATACCAAGCACGTGGTCGTAGTGTTTGACCACCACTCAAATACACCTTTCAGTCGGAACCCTAGGAGGTGTGTCGGTGTTGATGTGAATAGGGCTAGCGGTTGCCGAAAGTTCTTCCAGAAGTACCATGGTATAACCTTAGAGCACAAAGCAAACCTCAACTGCCGCTTGTCCCCCTCGGTCCGTCTTCCTGGTGGAACGGCTCGAAAAGGTGGGTTAGAACATGGCCCCAGAGTAACTTACTACGTTTAAGTAGGCGCTAATATGTACTTGCAGAATTCTTCAGAGAAACTTTAATTTCCACCAATATTAGTAGCGCGGAGTCTGGTGGAGCCACTTGTGCGTCAAGCTTGTCATATCAGTTTGGTTTAACTTCGGCTATTGTCCGCGAACACCTCAGCAACATCCACTCTGGGGTTTCTTTTTCTTCCCCGATAGCTTCATTCTCTCATTCTGCCTTTCTGCACCAGTGGGATCGGGTGATTTACTACGGTATGGAGCCGGTTCGATCAACGGCATCATGTGATCTCGTGGGATTTAGGGGGTTGACGTGAAGCAAGGACAAGAAGGCCAAAGCCCAAGGCGAGACATGGGGGTTCGAAGCGAAGTATTTAAGCAGGCGATGAATATGAAGATGTGGACGAGGAACGAGGAAAGATAATGACATCAATGTAAAAGAGATTTGTGCGCAAATTCAGGTATGTCGGTGTAGGTAAATAATACTCCAGTTTCGGGGGAAATTGGCCAACAAACATTTCGAAGCAATTTATGCTGTCTTCTCGGCGTAGGAGCTATCTTCAGATGAACTCGTGACCGCCCCGTTCTTGTCTTCGAGATTGCGAACAGCCTGGCCTTTGGCAGTGAGTTGCTGCACAACATTGCTGTCTTTGACGAAGAGGGTATCAATCTCCTCGAGCGTAAGTCCTTTGGTCTCCGGGTAAAAGGCCCAAACCACCACTAGCTGGCAAATTGTGAATACCAAAAAAATGATATACAGCCTCCAGTGAATATTAGTCAAGCCAATGGGTCCGACTTTGACAATGATAAAGGTAAATGTCCAGTTGGAAAAGGCGTTGAGCCCAGCGCCGACATGACGATATCTGACTGGTAGTAGCTCGGGGCCTAGGACCCACGGAATCGGCAACCAGCTATAGCCGTATGCAAAGCAAATAACGCAGGTGAAGGCAAAGGCAACCCAGAGCTGTGATTGACCGCCATTCTTGATCATGGGGATATAGATAGCGTAGGTGATCAAAGATGGGATTGTGCCCGCATGCAACAGATTCTTGCGGCCAACTCTGTCGATCAAGAAAATGCCAAAGATAGAACCGAGCCAGAAGCAGATTGAGGCCACACCGCCTAGAACGAGGGACGTCTTTTGGGCAATACCGATCGTGATGAAGATGAAACTGGAGTAGTAAAAGACCATATTGAGACCTGGGAGTTCCTGAAGCATTTGGATGAGCACAACCAAACCCATTCGAATGTGGATCTTCTGGCCGCTGGTGTCCCAAAACACAGATTTCCAGCTAAATTCACCGAGGTGGTCCTCAAGTTCAATGGCCTCGAGGATGCTCTTCTTCTCGGCTTGGACAAACTCGCTGTCAACTGGAGCATTCTTTAGCGCCGCAAGGGCTTCATCAGCCTCTGCATGCCGACCTTTGGCGTAGTTGAATCGAGGACTTTCTGGCAGGAACGGGACCATGAGGATTGTCGGGATCGCGAAAGCGATCTGGAAGGCGATCGGGAACCTCCACACAATCTGGCCAGTAAGATGGAAAAAGCCATAGTTCATCCAGTAGGCAACCACAATCCCAAATGCAGCAATGGACATCTGAGTCGACACCATCTGACCACGACTTTTCGCTTTAGAGGTTTCTGAAATCCACGTGGGCACACTCCCCGTGTTGAAGCCGTTGCCCAGACCAGCGATCACTCTGCCAGCAATCAACTGGCCCACAGAGTAGGATGAGCATTGGATGGCGGCACCGATGCACATGACGATGCAACCGACGAAAATCATCTTCTTGCGGCCCAGGTAGCCTCCCACGATGGCGGCAGTCAAGCAACCAGCCATACATCCAACATCATAGATAGAGACGACAGTTGAAAGCGTGTCGGCATCTGTGACGCTGATCCCAACCGCCTCCAGAAAATACTTTGTGTTGATGATCGAGCCCATGATGCCTTGGTCGTAGCCTGAGAGCCGATGGTTAAAATAACAGAGACAGCACCAGCAGCAGGCCTCGACGTACCATAGAGCAAGTAGCAACTCGCCGTGCAAAGTGTGATGCCCCAGGTAAGGGATCTGCCCTTGAGGCCAAAGAACGGCTCGCGTGCCATCTCGGCCAGGTGGATAGAGGGAGGATTGTGATAGTAGAAAAGGGCAATGAGGAGGATCTTGTTTGTACTCGGACTATATCGTTGTGTTTATCATCTTTCTAGACGAAGCTTGACCACAAAAATCGCCGATCATTGGTGCCAATGGCAATCTTCACAGCTCCTCACAACTTTCAAGGCCCTGGCAAAGCTTTCTTTATTTAGTGGGCGATGATCATTCGGGGAACCGCGGATTGCTTTTTAGCGCCAGCTGTTCCAGAAATCGCGATTGGCAGCTGACAAAAGATATACTAAGTATTGAAGTTAGGCGCCGCGCTAATCACGTTGGATGCCACGCCAACATTTGCTTTCTTTTGTGCTACCCCAGGTCACAACGCCGGGCTGGCCCGCACATGCAACCACTGCCCGTGCCATGCACGGAGGCGCTTGATCGCGCCAGTGAAATATAGTAGAGCATCGCGCTTGGGAAGGAAGGCCTTCCCAAGTCGATGACTAGGTCCGCTAGGTGCTCTACTCAGAGCCATGCGGCCAGGTGGTCACTGGTATCCAGGATCCTGAGGGTGCAGGCCCAGGATATGTTGTCTTCAGTTTCCTAAGTGGCTGAATCACCTGTGAACGGTAGTTGAACAAAGGACCAAGCCCTCGCTTGGAGAGTTTAGAGCGGATAATCCTAACAGCGGCAGCACACGGGAACCTCTAGGCGGTCTCAGGGTAGTGTGGATCTTGCACATCGCACAGCCACATGTCAACAGGCCTACTGTCACGCGAAAACGACGTCAGAACCCATGAATTGAGCCCCAAGGTGGGACGGCGATCTAGGCCTAAATTCCACCTCTGACACGTTGTCATTTGTTTGTAAAAGACGGTGACAAAACAGAAATACATCTGACAGCTTGAGTTTGTCACCTCCGAACGGCGATCCCGGATGGGAGCGGTACCTGCCTCCCCGCTGGCAAAGGCATTGCAGCTGAGCGCCAAGACGCCACGAACCTTTGAAAGAACGTCAACTGCCGAACATCTGTGAGGCTAAATCGCGTTCGCGATTCTTTTAGCCAGCAGTGTTCGTGGACAGAAACGTTGACGTTTTGATCACAACGTCACCATATTGAACGCTCAGCCCAGGACTGGTGCATAAACTTGCCCGCTGGGTGTCTTCCCTTCACCCAGGCTGCACAATCTCGATGAGATATTCCTGCATGTTGTGGAAGTGAAGGGCGCTGCGAGTGTTGTGACGCTTCACCAGCCCTCAGCGATAAGAAACGATGAATCCGCTCAAAGAGATTGCTCCTGCTAAAAGGCGCGGTCTTGAACCGGTTCTGCCAACGCTGCCAGGGTCAAGCTCACAAGGCGTCTCAAAGCGAAGCAAGACCGAAAAAGCCTGTTCGAGTTGTAGGAGCTTGCGAAGAAAGGTATGCCTTCTCTTCGCCTTCTCTTCGCTCTCTGGACGGGCAAAAGAACCTCATGCTCCTCAGTCTGATTTTGACACCAGCTTAGTGCAATGGCGCGAATCCGTGCAAAACCTGTTCAGATAATGGCCTGCAGTGTGTTTATGGAGGGGATCCAGGTGCGCCTGAACGCCTCACATTGGCTCGGGCTGTCAAGTAGGTGTCTTCCAATCGGCAGGCATTGTAAGCGCGAACCTGGAAGGCTGACCTTCTTAGGCAAATTGCTGCTTTGGAGGCTAAGCTCCAGGTATATGAAGGTCATAAAGCTAAGAACGACTATGACTACTTGAGCGTTTCCGAGAGCATCCCAAAGATCGGGGAAGACGCCCCAAGCAAGGCCGCTGCCGACGACGATGATGATGAAATGGCCGACTTACTACGCGGGGTGAACCATCTCAATATAGACGGGAAAGTGCCTGAATTTTATGGGGGCTCATCCGCCCATGCAATTGTAGAAGCCGTGGACGCAGACGACAGAGACGATGAACCTCGGCCACCACAGTCCGATAAGCGATTCCATGCTCCGGAACTCTGGAAGGCTAACAATCTTGACGAGCTGACGCGAGCCAAGGTCAAGAAATCAGATTTGCCACCCCGTGAGCTGGCGGATCGGTACAATGCGCGGTTCATTCAAGGCACCCACCTCATCCTTCCCTTGATCGATGTTGAGAGTTATCTCGATCGGTACAAAGACTTTTGGGACATGAAGCCCACCGAAGGCAAAGGCTATCACATGTGGACAGCAGTCATGTACATGGTGATTGCGCTAGGCCATCAAGCATGTACAGTCGATCCTGATCCCGCCATCAGACAACAGGCGCTGGCTGATGGGTGGGGAAATCGGTGCTTCGAACTAGCCAAATTAACGTTTTCAAACGTTCCATTTGCTGGGGGCGACATGTCTGCCGTCAACAGCATGCTCTTTGCCTTCTTGTGGTTATATAACCAGCAGAGATTGCATGAGGCATACGCCATGCTAGGCTCTGTCTTCAGAGTTGGCTATGCCATCGGCCTCCACAGGGAGATTATGGATGCTAAAGCAACCGCAGGTGAGATGAATGGTTGGATGTCGAGTTGGTGGTCAATCGTCCGATATGAGATCGAGTTGTCTTGTTTGATGGGAAGACCCTTTGGCCTCCAGCTGAAGGAGGTCGATCTAAGTCAGTTCCCGATCAATGTTACAGGCACGCAACACCAATACCTTGAGTACATGCGACAGTTTTCCTACCTTTCTCTTGATGCATATGAGTCAGTCTATTCGTTGGCGAATAGGAAATCATCGGCAGTGGAACGCGCCGTCGCACTCAGTAAGTCTGATCGCATCATTTGCGCATGGTATGATCGATTCAAGCAAACGGCCAGCTGGGTGGATGAGGCACATGGCAGAATTCTTCACTTGACATATCTGAACATGCGAATACTGCTGTACCGGGTATTCCTGATGCTCTTTGTGAAGCAAGCCAAGCGAGCGTCGCAAATCAAGGACCCGGTTCTGAACTCAGCTGCCAAATGCGTGACTCTGTCTATGTCAGCAATCAAGACCATCGCCACCCTGCCAGTCGGTACCAACGCAATCTTACAGGCGGCATATCACCAGGTACTGGGATATCTCTGGAATGCGACTGTCACACTCTTGCTCTTCGGAACGGACACGGTCGCTCTGGAAAGGCTAGCTGACCGGACAGCCTCTAGACAGGAGATTGCTGAGATGCTGGCGAAGGCGATGGACATCTTCACGGCCCACCAGGAGGGTGTGGCCTTTTTTGAAACTGCGGCCAGGATCACGACAAAATTGTTCCCCAAGGTCGTTTCCGATGGCCTACGACGGCCTTCGGCGGCTAACCAGTCTGAAAGCCCTCAGACTGACTTCAGCAGCACTCCGGAGATCCAAGATTTCTTCGGGGGCCTCACCTACTACATCGAGGATTTGACCAACCTTTCAGACTTTCAGGGCATGTTTGTGTATCCCTCCTTCCGGGCAGACATGGTCATAACCCCAGCATCGGAACCGGTGCAGCAGCTTGAACCCAACTATTGGGCCGAATATGGACAACCAGACGCTACATAGTGACAACATGCAAGAATAGTAACATAAATGATTTGGCAGCCCGACTACGCTTTCATAATGTCCGGCGTTGAGCGAGACCCGTAGTATTCCTTGTTTGTTCGACTTGGCAGTCGGGAATTGAATTAGGCAGCTTTGCGTGCTAGCATTAAGTTATCTTCAGAAAGTGGGGCAGATGCGGAACTGTGCGGAGTTGTTGTGAAGACTTCCACCACATCCTACGGGTGCTGGCAAACAGCACCTTGTGATTCTCGCTCGCCCCCGGATACGCTACCAATGGGAAATCTTGGAGGTTAGGGGCCTCCCAATACTTGTTGATGAAATACGTTTTCTCCAAGAGGGATCCTTGTCCATTCCACCCCTTCTGTATGGACTGTCCGCTTCTCTGGTGCCGAGTATACACGCATAGTCATGTCCCAATGAAGCTCTAGTTTCTAATTTCCTATCTTGCCCAGCTTTCCATATTTCTGGCAAGATGTTCTATTCCCGCAACTATCGAGTTCGGTGTGCCTACAACAGACTTTCTACCAATCTTGCCTTATCGTCCACTTTAAATTTACCCCCTCCGTTCAAAATTCAGTCACCCTCATTGGCAAAGAGTATGGCAACCAAACAAGCAGAACCCCGGATCGCGCTGCTTAAAGTTGACCATCCACTGAATCACACTCGCACATTCAAAGAAAAGAAGCCACAATCCTTGGAGGAGAAAGTCACATACCTCTACGAGCGGAGCCAAGTTGACGACCTGTTGAACGCGTACGGCTATGTTCTGGACTCCTGCATGGTGAGGCATTCAGCCGCTGATGAATGGGTTGACCTCTTCACCGACGATTGCGAACTCACATATCCATTTGGCACGCATCGGACGAAGAAGGGATTGGCGAAATGGTGTTTGGCAGCCGAGACCCGGTTTAAGAGAATGACAGTACGTGCCCTTCTTTGGCCACCAGCAAGGCCAGTAGTTCCCAAGCCGATTCTACAAAATGCTAACCAAAATCTTGAACCACAGCACATGTCTGCCAACTTCTACATCGTCTTCGAATCTGACACCGTGGCTTACGGTCGCTCAACGCTGCAGGCAACGTGCGGTCTGCACGAAACTAACATCGGCGAGGCCTTCTTCGAGGGTGGATACTACTATTGGTCGTTCCGCAAGGTGAACGGAGTCTGGAAAATTTCCTATTTATATCTCGATGTTGTATGGATCCAGGGTGACTCAAAGGGTTTGAATGATGGCGACCACCATTAGTGTGCGTTGGCCAGACCTTTAGATCTTGCCCACCAGTCTACTTCGCGAGTTCTGCAGCATCAAGACTGACTATGCATTGAAGTAATGAGTGATGAACGATTACATCTAACGAAGTCCCCGTCTTGTTATCAAAATCAGGGGGCCGAAGAGCCTGAGAGGTCTAGGTATGCAACAGTACTAATAGATGAGTTGCCAAAAATGTAGTAACTCCAGCACCAATCCACTACATTTCGCCCTTTGTTCTGACGATTACTCTTAGCTTAGCCCGGATTAGTATGATGCAGCTACCAGTCGCAATATCGGCCTGATTTGCCGAAGCATAATTACCACTTCCGACCCTTTCCTTCAGGCCTATCCTTGACACGTTGCGTTCTGCTCCGAGATCAATTAGGACTGGATCCAATCATTCTTCTAGCATGGAATGATTACTCAACTTATTCTCATGCCCTGGGAAATGCCTGATCATTATTGTATGTTGTGTAACCCACAACATCATATCTGAGGACTTCTCACATCAAATTTAAAACCCCAAGAGTCCTTCAAAATGTGCCATTTTGAGTTTTGAGTTCGGGCCTTCATTATTTTTAAGTACCGTAATTCCCGACACCGTCGTCAAGTTAGCATGACTTGTTTGCATTTGCAGTAATTAAGTACTAGACTGAGTTCAGCTGACCGCCCAGTAGCTAACTTAAACTGTCTTACTTCAAACGTTACTCGACGACTACGAAATAAAGCAGGAAACAAAAGAAACACTTCATCAGCTGTCGGCTTCAATTCGGACTGCTAGTGATGTTGTGTAACGCGAATCAAAAGCTGTAGAGTCAGCTTCAGGCGGTCAGTTTATAATATGGTTACTCTAGTTTGCGGTTCGCTCAGTACTACCTCCGCCGTTGCTTGTTTTTGCTGGAATTTGAGCAGTTCTGTAGGGGTGAAGGAGTACCTAAGGAGTAACTTGTAACCAAAATGAAGTAATCAGACTGCATTTTATGGAGTAGTTTGCACGTATATCCGCCTCTCTTCCTTATCCTGCCAAAGCTACATTTACTCTCGGTCAAGTGAAGTCAGTCTACGTCGTTTTGCCACCCCGCAGACCTTGCCCCACCTCGCTTGTCCAAACAGTAAAACTAGTAATTAGTCTCTTCCCATTGATCAGAAAATATTTTAACTTCACGAGTTCTGTGAGGCGTGCAAGGGCAATTGCGGACCGTTGGACTTATTAGTAAGATATTATACATTCAAACTCCGATCCTGCAGACTACATTTATTTGACCGAGCTAAGCAACGGCCATCTGCCATGAAACATGCCAGATACAGCAAACAAAGTTTCAACATGGCAATAGTGAACAACGATGTGGCTGGTAAACGTACGTACGACTCGAGATGAATAAGACAACAACAGGTACCTGGAGGCTGAGGTCAGTATTATTATACAGAGATGGCTCGGTACCGCACAGCATCACGGTAGATGGAGCGTGGGGAATGACGGCAATGCTGAGAGAGATTACGTCGTTGAGGTGCCCCTCGCCTCGTATTGATACAAACACATTACAGTCATAACGGCCTCACTCCTGGCTCACTCCATGAATTTTACCCGGCCTTGCCGGCCTCCACCTAGACCACCGGCTTCAACTCTCGATTGCCCTTGGCCCTGGGATTTGGTGCATTTTCGTTCTCCTGGATGTAGAATCGGCGAAGAAGCATAATGGCTTCTTTGCGATAGATGCCACTGTAGCTCTTGTACGGTGGGTCGAGAGACTTGTTAGAGTGGATAGAAAGCACGCTGCCGTTGCCTCCAAAGCGATCGTTGCCGCAGCCGTAATAGACTGTGCGAATGCCGTACTGGCGCAACGCCGAGGCGCACATGATGCACGGCTCCACAGTAACATACAGGTCGGTTTCTTTGAGTTTGGCAGCTGCAAACTGCGATAGAAACTCGGCAATGGCGAGGAACTCGGCATGGCGGGTGCCGTTGAGAGATCGGTTTGTGTCGTTCATGCCTCGCGCGACCACCCTGCCACCCAGCACAAGCACACAGGCAACGGGGGTCTCGCCTCCTTTGAGTGCTTCTTCGGCGACGTTGATGGCTTGCTGCATAAAATATTGGTGGGTTTCCAGGTTGGCAAGAACTTCAGGAGCAAGTCTGTCTTTGGGGTTAGTAGATTTGCCGGCCATGCCGTAGTTGTCGTGGTCGTGGTCGTGGTCGAAGTCGTCCTCCTCGTCCAAGTCGACTCCAATGTCGACCGAAAGCGAAGGAGGCCAGTCAGTGGCCGGCGTATTGTGAGAAACTACATCTTTGCTCATGTGTGCAGAGGGAAGGAAGAGAAAGAGAAGGAACAACGGGGACAGCAACGACAGGCTGGCCGTGCCTTCTTGGTGGGATGATACTCGGCTAACCTTCCTAAATCCACATCGACACACCTGATGGTGATATCCCGACGACTACTACAATCCTTGCTCCTCTGTTATCTCATTCCCCACTGTCCCTTCGAGTGCTAAGATGAGGGGGGCGTCGCTCTTGAGCAGGGGCATCATTCTCCTTTTGTTTGTTTGGTCGACGGCCCTCGCCGCCGCCGCCGCCGCCACCGCTGCCGCCGACACGGCCAAGCTTCCCCAGGCAATCACGCTGTCCTACGAATTCATCTCCTCGACACCACAATCGGTTAAACCGCTGTGCACTATCTTCTATGACCCGCGGAGTCTCCGCTACAAGCTGTCGTCGTGGACACCGCCGCCGACCGACGGGCTGACGTCGACGACATCCGAGGCCGCCAATGCTCCTCTCATCCGCATTCTCCTTCCCAATGGCTCATCCACCGTCACCACGCTTGCCACTTTCGCCAGCGACCTCAGCCAGGACATTGCCCTCTGGGTCTCACCTGAGCCCGAGGGCAGCATCTTCTCAGCGTCTATCAGCTCCACTTCGCCGCCTCCGTTGACGGCTGAAGAGGAGCGTGTTCGGAGAAAAATCAAACGGGCCAAGGCTCGCGGTAAGCCGATCCCGAGCGCGCCAAAGCCGAAGCCAAAGTCGAAGTCAAAGGGGAAGTCTGAGAAAGACCAACAGCGGGGTGAGAAAGTTCAGACGGTCCAGTCGGCGACGGGCATCCCAAAGGTCAGCGTCACGCTCATTCCAGCCAAGGCTGGTCCGACGGCAAAGCTCGGCTCGCGAGCGCCGCCGCAGCTGGATGAGGGCGGCAACGAGATTCCGCAGCAGCAGGAGCAGGAGAAGACTTTTTTCCAAAAGTACTGGTGGGTCTTCTTGGTTGCGTCGCTGTTGGTATTGGGATCGGGTGGAGGAGAGAAATGAGAGGTGGCAGTGGTGGTGGTGGCAACAAGGACGCTAGATTTGGATTTGTCCTCAGCAGGGGATGGAGCAATCAATCAATCTCTGCCAAAGGAATATCAGCTGGATATGGGTGGGCTGCGACCGAGCTCGTCTGCCTGCTACTGGCATTGAAAAGAAAAGCAGACGCTTCAAGCGCGATGCTGCTCGGCCATGAGATTCGATTAGACTTTCTCCCTACGCCAGTATTTGGTGTTTGAACCCTCATATATCTCGGTGGCGATGATACTATATATCCAGTGATATTCAGAAAGTTCTCGGACACTGCGTGTTTACACCAAAACCAAAATCACCCTACTTTCCCCAGCTATTACTCTATGAAACAGACAGACTTCAGCCTCAGGCTTGGTTACCGGTAGTCTCTATATTCTTTCAATAGATTTATAATCTAAAACCATTCAAAGTCATTTTAGAGTGTAATCTAAGTTAGATGACTTTTATTCCCATACAAATTTGATGATCTTATATGGGGAAAGAAAATAGCCTACCTTTCAAGTAATATATATAAATAATACATGAGTAGTTGCAAATCTACAAAATTAGAACAATTGCATATCGAAACATAAGATAGTTGGCACCCCCGATAAAAAAGTATAGCTATTGATAACAACGGGTTTTGGTATACAACATTGTGGTGTCGAAAACTTATCGCGTAGTAACTACTGTTTTATGTACGAGGAGAGACAGCAAAGAGGAGAATTAAGTCGAATCAAAGTAGTAATTGACTCGAAATGGCTGCATGCAATTGAAAGGCCGCCTTCTGATTCTTGCTATTCTCTCTCTCTCTCTCTTCAAGGGAGAGAGGGAAATCAAAAATCCGGCACAAACGCCTCGTCCCTCCTTCCAGTCGCCCACACGCCCATATTCCAGACCTGGACGCCTCGATCGGTAAGCACGACGAGCTCATCCTCGGTCTGCCGCTTCTTCTTCCTGTGCCTGCACGCCTGCCGGGGCCAGACGTCGCCGTTTATGGAGGCCTCGGATACCAAGCTGGTATCGTTACTGTCGCCGTTTCTTCTCCTTCTCTGTCTCCTTTGTCCCCTTCTCCTTATTCTTCTGCTACTAGTACTAGTACTACTGCTACTGCTACTGCTACTGCTACTCCGACTCCGACTTGGGCTTGGATGTTGACTGCGCGGGGGGGATCTCATTCCACCACCATCATCGTTAATATCATTATTATTGCTGTTGTTATCGTCAAGAAGTGGGCCATGAGCATGTGGACTGTGCTCCGTGGCATCGGCTTCCTGTGTCGTTACTATGGCTGTTGGGCCGGAATGGGTGATGGCGTTCCGGTCGGATCTATGTTGACTGTCAGCATCGTCAGCATCATCAGCGTTGTTATAGGTTTCATCGTTGGTCGTTGGATGAGTGTGGGGTGGATGATGATCAGTAAGAGAAGGCGACGCAGGGCCGTACCTGTCGAGGCTCTGGATGAAGAGATCACCAGGAGGGTCGCGCACGGGCAACTTGCCCTTCATCTCCCGTCGTCGGCGCCTGCGTTCGAGTGCAACCAGCTGGCGGTGGCCGCTGTGGCGGTATCGCGTAGTCGTGTCGTCGTCGTCGTCGTTATCGTTGTCGTCATCTCCATCCTCATCCTCATCCTCTTCTTTTTGGTCTTGCTCCTCGATTGCATGCGTAACCTTCTGCTTGCTTTTCTGCTTGCTTTTCTGCTTGCTTTTCTGCTTGCTTTTCTGCTTGTTCTTCTTTACCTTTGTCTTTTGCTTGTCTTGGTCATCTTCTCTTCCCTCCTCCTCAACTTCAGCTTCCTCCACCACAAGGTCCATGGTTTTGTTCATCCCCCACGTTTCACTTGGTTTGCCACTGCCGCTGCTCTTGCTGACGCTAGGTCTGCCCCCTTTGCTCGCGTTAGGAGGTTGAAGTAATACGTCCTCAATGATCGTCTCTCCCTGTCCATCGTGACTTTGGTTTTGCAAAAAATGGCCTCCTTGGGCCTGCTGCGAGTTGTCATCGACGTCATAAGCATGCTCCTCTTCTCCTCTTCCTCCTCCGCCGCCTCCTCCTCCTCCTCCTCCTTCTTCTTCTTCTTCTTCTTGTTGCTCTGATGCTGGGGAATTGTGTGACAGGCTCGCATCGAGATTGGGGCCATGGCCCGAGTCGGGACGAGGACTGGGTCTTAGAGTCGGACTATATTGTCTATCGCGACTCCCCCTCCTCCGCCGGCTGCGTCTCCAACTGGCGCCTCTGACGGGCTCCCGATCGAGAATTGGATAGTCCAGATCTGATGATGATGAGGGTGGTGCTACTTCAGAGCATGATGAATCACTGTCGCTCTCGATCACTTTCTCGCTCCACGCGTTCCCGTCTTCGTCGCTGTCATTTCGCTGCGGACGCCTCCACTGCATCTTGCGTGCCACCTCGCCGTTGGGCAAGTGCAGCACAATCGGCCGTAATTCAACAATTTCTCCGAGCTTTCTGTCCCAGGTTATCTTGTAGAACCTTGTTGCCCTGAGCCTGTCCTTTCTAGGCCTGAGTTTCAATGAACGCACAGATGCAGCAGCACTTTGGGCATCAGCAAGGGAAGGCAGGGCGTGTTGCGCATGACCACCGGGTTCTGCCGCAGAGCCAGCGTCGGAGTCTGTGTCTGAGGTAGCGTCATTACTGATGTTGCTGTTAATGTTGACGTGGACGATGGTATGGCCGCCTTCAGACCCCGAGTCTGTGTCGTCTGTGTCTGTGGCGGAATAGCCGTCCCACTCTTCACACAAGATATCCGGCCGTAGGGCCCAGACGAGAATCTTGTTCCAGTAGCTGATCGCAATTCTCGTGCCGCCTTGGCTGATGGCCACGGTATCCAAAGCAGACACGGTGGTCGGGTTGTCTGATGGCGGCTGCCATCCCCACAGCCTCGCGACGACACGCTCAGACTCTACCCGGTATCCGGTAAACCTGGAAGGGAGGCGAGTAGCAGCATCCGGATCAAAGTAATGCGGACACTCTCCGCTCGGCACAACGGATCTGGTTTGAAAAATGCACATTGCCTTGTGCTCCTCAGCGGCCGCTTGGTCACGGTGACGGCCGAGCAGTACTGCCAATCTCAGATGGGCCTGCGTACAGTCTGCACCAGGAGTTTCTTCGCGGTAGTAGGGTGAGAACGAATGCTGGCCATAGAATGGGCGGTCGAACCGGAAATGAGGGCCGAGCGCTGGAAAGATTGCCATGCCACCGTAGCGCTTAACCCTGACGTTCAGCAGGTCGCTGAGGCGGATGCGGTCGATGACGGCGGCCGCGAATGGCACATGTCGGCCGCAAGAGTAGAGGGCAAGTTGATCGCCATGGTGCCAGAATGCGGTTGCTATTGGTCGATGGTGTGCGAAGTAAGCGTTGTCGTCGCGCCAGCTTTTGCGCCTTTCCTCGTAGTTGGTAGCGCGCATGAAATTGGTGAGGTCGCTGAGGTTGGGATCAGCTGGCGGTGGTGGAGGCGGTGGGTGCGGCGGGCGCGGCGGGTAGACTTTGAAGGATGCGTAGGTGCCTTCTTCAAGCAAAGCAGGAAGTTTATCAGTAACATAGAGCATGACCACAGTTGTGTTGCGTGATCGCTGACCCAGGTGTGATTCGCTCCAGGTGATTGCACAACTGAGACGATTGTAGATGGCGACATGGACAGGAATGAGGATTGGATGGTTGGAGCGGCGGCCGCGGTACTTGATGCCGGGGCACTTGATGGCTTTTGGTGGTTTGATGGTGAAAAAGGTCGGGCGTTCGAAGCCATGAGAATCATAGTGGATCAAGTGATAACGCGTTCTCGGTCGATCGCTCGGAGGGGATCGTGATCTCTCACGATGTTCAAGGTAGGAACGTGGATCAGGCATCCGGGTCGGACGGACAGGATGGGCGGGACGAGATAGGGGAGCCAGAGTTGGCGATAGAGGCAAATCAGGGCATGTCCGGTGGTCGTTTGGGGCTTGCCAGGCGTAGAGCACAGACATGAAGTGGCCATGGCGGACAACTTGAACGACTCGGCCGAGTCCATCAGGGTATGGTGACGGCAATTTGTTGAGCGGTGAGCACCGGCTGTTGAATTCTCTAGTTTCGAGGCTGTCCTGAGAGACGAGAGAAATACTGAGGTCGCCGAAGGAGTCGCCAATACAAGATGCTGAGGGATTCAATTGACCAGATCGGAAGGCGTAGGAACAGCAGTCAGCGTTGAAGTTGGCTCCATACAGGTGGGCAGAAGCTCTCTGTCGCAGTAGCAACCACAGACGGTCAGTTGACACGGCTTTATCTTCGAGCCCAAGTGTGATTCCAGGGATGTTGTCAAGGTGGCGAAGAAGGAGGTCGCGACTCGACTTAGGAAGGTGGAAGAGAATGCGACAAGTTGAAGTCAGAAGGATGAAGGAGGGCGTGGTAAGGTATCTGCATATGTTGAGAAGCACCTCGTTCGGAAGGCTGGTCAACAAGGTCGCCGTGGGCGGTGGCACAGTTGCAGATGACATGCTGCATGCCAAAAAGTCGTCTCTGTTATGTATGTTGTTGACCCTGGCCTAAAGTGGATTGCTGTGTACTTAGTTAGAGGCAATCTCTTCTGTGTTGGACTGGGCCAGCTTAGGGATTATCGCACATTGCAATCAACCAAAAGACAATGAATGGTAGGGGTAATTAAGTTAACGTCTAATAGCTTGCGTTGAGCCTAATAAGCAACTAGTACGGGCGTCTAGGATTACGGGCGTCTATCATTACGGGCGTCTAGCATTACGTGTGTTTAGGATTACGGGCGTCTAGCACTACGGGCGTCTAGCATTACGGGCGTCTAGCATTACGGGCGTCTAGCATTACGGGTGTCTAGTATTCCGTCCGTCTATTCGGCTCTGAGGCATTTTTTTGTGACTGCACATGGTTTCAGGCAACCAGAACGGCCCAAGTCCACCACAGTGCAATCAGAAGGCAGACAAGGCAACTGTTGCGGGGTCACGGCCCGCTCCTTAAGGAGTGGAGCCTGAGAGGCTATCTCGTCATCCAGTCGCAATCGCATCAGTTTAACCAGTGTCGCATCGAATTCAAGCGGGCAATCGGCCCAGGCTAGCTTGTGTCTATGACTTGTCCCAACCGACCCAGGCGCGGCTCATGACGCGCCACACCATGACCTCGCCGCTCTTCAAATCGCCAACGCGAAAGCTCTCTTCACGAACCTTGGGCTTTTTCCCCTTGTCCTCGCCTCTCTGCTCCCAAGCCCGGATCTTCTTCTTGGTGCCATCCCAATCAATGACGACGGCGGCGTGATCGGGCTTGCCGACTTCGAGGCTGTACTTTTGATGCAGTCCTCCTTTATGGCCTGCGAACTTGGCATGGCGGAAGGTGACAATGTCTCCGGGGCGAATCTCGTCAAGCTGTTGGGTGGAGGCGTTGGCGAGATTGGCATAGACCAGAGCGCCATATGCGCGAATGCCAACGGGTTTAAGGGCGCTGTTGAGTTGCTGGAACAGGGCGTTGACGAAGCCATGTGCGGAGCCGTCAGCGACTGTGGCACCTGCCGCACCGTAGCCGCTTGCTTCTGATGCGATCTTGGCCCCAAAAGAGTCGGATGCCTGCTCGAGCTGATCCTTACGTGGCGGCGGTGGTGGCCGTTGGTGATTCTGTTCGAGTTTGACATGCGATGGGTCGGCCTGGTCGAAGGTGGCGTTGATGGTAGTCTGACTGTAATCGTGGTACAAAACATAGACATCCCTGCTCACCGTTGTTCGGCCTCCTCTCTTGGCTGAGATGCTCGACTCCATCTCATGGAGGAAATCGTGCCGATTCTGCAGTCCAGGCGGGAGTAGGTTGTCCTGAGTCCACCAGAAGGAAGAAGGAGCGAGCTCGATATCCGAGGCCATAATGCCGTACTCTCCGCTGGGCCGTGATTGGTCCAGGGAACGGCGTGACACTGTCGGTTGGCGCTTGATTTCGGCTGATTGTGCCGGCGGTGCAAGAGGCTCTCCTAAGCCACCTGCCATCATTGGCGGTGGATGCGTAGGTCGGTCAAGAGGAGCAGGTGGCGGCCGAGCTGGCTGACTGGGTGCACCATACATGTCCTCGTCGTCGTCTCCTGGTTGAGGGGAAGAAAGGGTGGGTGCATGTTGTGGGGTCGCCGTTAGCGATAAGGGTAAGCCTTGCTGAGGAGCAGAGTATCGGTACGGATCATACTCGTCTTCATCAGCAAGCTTGGGCGGCGGCACCGGAGGAGGCCCGGCTTTGGGAGCATCCATCGATTTTCGGGACGTGGGCGGCAGCAGCGGCTGATGATCTCTTTGGCCCGTGGATGGAGGATGGAGTGGCGGAAGAGCGCGGGTGGGTGGACTCCGAGGGCTCTTGGTCGCATCGTCGGTCAGGACATCGTCGTCAATGCTGGAGTCTCTGTTGTGAGCTTTCAGAGCGTCCTTGTACTTTGCTGAAGACGCAATGTCGGTGTCGTAGTCGCCGTCGTACTCTGTCTCGCGCTCGTTGCTCTCGTCTTCAGCGTGCTTCTTGCTGACGCTTTCTGACGTCGCCACGCGGCTTGGCGGATGAACTGGTGGCGGAGGCGGAGGCGGCGGCGGCGGCCGTGCAGTTGGTGACGACATAGGCCGAAGGGCAGCCTCGGTTGGTGAACCAGACAAGGCCGGGGGGACTGGTGGAGCAGAAGCCGGTGAGGCCGCTATGAGGATGGAGCGCTGGCGTTGCGGCCGCTGTGGAGGCGGCGTCTCGCTCTCGCCTTCCTCGTCGGGATCTGAGTCATCTTCACGCATTCTGGCAACTGGCTGAGATGGCGGAGGAGGCGGAGGAGCGGCACGTACTGGGACCATCAGCTCCTGTGCTCAGATTAGGATGGGAAACCACTCACACGTAGGAGACAGGGGGAGGCCAGGCACAGGTCGGGCTCCTGTTGGAGGCGGCGGCGGCGGCGCTCGCGCTTCTCGGGCAGCCGCCGCCACGGGCACTTCTCGCTCTGCGCTGGTCAGCGACGGCGCTGCCTCGGATTTCCAAGACTCGCCTGAAGCAACGCTGGCGACAGACCGGCTGGTGAATGATCTGTGAGCCGGTACCGGCACCGGCACCGGCACCGGCACCGGCTCACGGTCGTCGGCAGCCTCAGTGTCCTCGGCCGGCACTGGGCGAGTGGGCCGCACAGTGTCTGCCGGCGCGTCGTCGTCGTCGTCGTCGTCGTCGTCGTCGTCCTCATCCTCGGCACGGCCATCTTCCTGGCGCTTGGGCAGCTTGGCGGCCATGCCGGGGAGAGCCATACCGGGCACTGGCCGTGCTCTGGCCGTGGCGGCCGTGGTGGCCGCGTCGTCTTGCGGCTCAGGCCCAGGTTGTCTGGCTTTGCGTGGAGGCGCGGTAGCCAGGCCAGCTGGAGGCCCAAACATGCCCATCATGCCCATGCCGCCGCTCATCTTGGCCATGCGGTCTCGGAGCTCACGTCGGCGCCGGATTTCCGGATCCTCTTCCTCCTCGTCTTCCTCCTGGTCCTGATCTTCGTCTTTGCCATCTTCGTCCTCCTCACTTGCGTGTTCGTGCTCAGGCGCCTGTGCTCCGTTCGCATCTAGCCCATCTCTTCTGGCGGCCAGCACTGGTTCGACATGGCGTAGCCGCTCCTCTTCAGTCGAAGTCTCCTGACCGTCCTCCGTGTCCGCGGCGCCAGAGTCATCAGCATCGTTGGTGTCGCTGACCAGCTCCCGAGCGGGCAGCGGCACCACAAGCGGCTCCTGCCCCCCGGGCGGTGACGGCGGCCTGGCGTCCTCTGACTCGTCGCCGGTCACGGCCACAGCCACGGCCTTCTTGGCCGTGTCTTCCGCGCCAGCCAGAGACTCGGGCTGTGTGTCTGGCGCCGCGTCTGGGTCGGCCTCGTCCGCGGTTTCGGCCCGCTTCTTGGCCGGTTTCCGTGGCTTGTCCTTTTTGGCCGTAGCATCGGCCTGGCGCTGAGCGTTTTCTAGTTGCTGCTTCTGTAGCAGCGCAATCCGCTCCTTCAGCGTCGTCGGCTTTGGCTGGTCCTCGTCTGCATTCTCGGCCCTGGCCACGGCCGGTGGAGGCGCAGCACCAGAGCCGTCTCGCTCAGCCTCCGGCTGCAGACTTGGGTCTTCTTCTCGTCGGTAGATCTTTGGAGGCGGAATGTCGCGCGGAGGAGGCGGCACGTACGAGTTTTTGCTGGGAGGAGGAGCAACAAAGGACTTCTTGACGAAGCCCGAACTTGCCGTCGGCGGCGTGGCCTTGAACGGGGCCACCGGCGCCGCCGCGGCTTTGTTGAAGGCCGCTATTCGGTCCTTGAACGAGCTCGACGACGGCTTATCGCCCACAGGAGGCCGACCAGGCTTGGCCGTGCGAGCTGCAGGAGCAGGTGCGGCCGCTTTGCGGGGCTCTGCTGCAGCCGTGTGCGCGGCTGCAGCTTCGTCTTTTGCCTCTTTGCTGTCTCTTGTGTCTCTTGCCGCTCCCGGCTGAGCCTCTACCGGCACCGGCAGGGCCGCGGGCAGCTGCACCGCGTCGGCCTCTGCTTCGCTGGCCGCCACCGGCGGCGGCAGAGCGGTGTCCAGCTGGGCCTCGACCTGGGCCTGGGCTTGGGCGTCGGTGGCAGGTGCTCGCTTGGGCGTACGCACGGGGCGCGAGGGAATGGCGGGTTCGTACTTCTCGACAAAGTTGCGGGGGAAGATGCCATCGACCTTCTCGCCCGTGGCATTGGTGTACTCGCCAGTGTACCAGTCCGCGTCATCGTCGTCGGTCACGGTGATGATCTGCCCATTGGCAAAACTAAGGTCATCGGCCTCATCTGACTTGTACTCAAACACCGCCCGGACTTTGAACGGAACCGCAGTCATCATGTCACATGCAGATGAAGCTGATGCCGACGCTAATGCTGTCGCTGACGATGTTGCTGTCGCTGCACCAGAGAGCTCGAGGGCAGCGGGGGGCCGGAAAGGCAGGCGTGGCTGCCAGTTTGTCGTGTGGAAGGAGCGATGACGCAGCACAGCTTCAGCGCCACTAACAGCGGCGGATCACCGGACAGTCAGCAGACGGCTCAACGTTGCCCAGAGGCTGTACATGGGTGTGTAATCACGGATTCTACCAAGTCATCAAGTCATCAAGTCATCAAGTCATCAAGTCATCAAGTCATCAAGCCATCAAGTCATCAAGTCATCAAGTCATCAAGCCATCAGGTCATCAAGTCATCAAACCATCAAACCATCAAACCATCAAACCATCAAACCATCAAACCATCAAACCATCAAACCATCAAACCATCAAGCTACCAAGCTACCAAGCTATCAAGTCATCAAGTCATGCCTCGTCCGTGCTATGCACTTATAACTCGATTGTGACTGATTCTGACTCCTCAATTTCATGCTTCCACAGCCCATCCCGGCGCCCACCTTGTAGCACAAGCACAGTCGACATTTAACTTGGCTCCTCACTCTTCACACATCCAAGGCGCGGGAAAGTAGCTACCACAGTAAGTTGCCAGGAGAATGAGAATATTTTCTTGGATGCCTAGCCCGCCGCGCTCCTGATGGCGTCTGATTCGTCTAAACTGGCACCCACTGGCAAATACAGCAATGTCCGTGACAGTCGGCTTAGGGCCGCCGTCGTCCAGCACAGTCAAATGGTACAGGAAAAAAAAATACTGCAAGGCCGCATAGCTGACCTGATCGTCGAATGCGCTGAGCTGCCCAGCGAGCCAATCACTGATCCTGCCAATGCCTCTGCGCAGGACGTCGCCAAGTTTAAGGAAGCCGTCAGCCTGTTCCAGCCTTCGGATCTAGACGATCTGGTTGTCGAACGCAACATCGCAGATCGATGTGGGTACAGCCTGTGCCCGAGGCCCAAGAGGAAGGCCCCCCATGATGGCAGCCATGTGTGGAGTAATGACATTGGCTTCTTCGTCGACAGAGCCGAGTACGAGCGGTGGTGTGCCAAGAAGTGCAAGCAACGCACCGTCTTTGTGAGAGCGCAGCTAAGCACCGAGCCGGCCTGGTTGAGAGATGACAAAGCGGTCGTTGTGGCACTCCTTGATGAAACTGGCCCAGGCACAGATCTTTTGCGTGCTTTGAACGACCTGTCAATCTCTGGCTCCAATGAAGCCGAGCTCGTGGCCAAGCTAAAAGACTTGTCTGTCGAAAGAGGAGATGGCGACAACGCCGTACCTGCGAATATCTCTATTGTCGAAAGGGAGCCGAACAATGATAACAATGAGTTGGTCAGCCCTCCACGACCAGGACCGGCCGACCTGATTGAAGGACTTCCCACGCGCATCCAGCCGAATCAAAGGCCGTAGGCAGCAAACTTCAACCTCTATGCCAGTCCATCAAAATCAAGCAAATGCAAAATAGGCCTTTTCCAGCCCCACCCTCTCCCACTCCCACGCCAGCCAGTCGCTCCTCGTCGTCGGCAGCAGCCCCATTGCATTGACCTTGTACACCCCCAGCGCGAGTAGTAGCAACTGCATCAACACATACACCGCTTTGATGCCCCAAATCTGCGCCGCCGTCCCCGCTCCTTCGTATCGCGTGAAGATTGTGTTCGTTTGGGTGATGCCCTGGATCGGGTTCTTGAACCTGGACGCCAACTTGTTAGCAGCCCCGTCGCTTGGAGGGGGCAAGACGGCCGGCCATACAGCATGTAAACCATCATTATGCTGAAAATCTGCAACGAATTGCCTGACATGTACATCATGATCGCTTGCATAGGCAGCTGCTTCGCCGGCCCAAGTGCAATCTCCCACGCCTTCTTCAGTTTGAGTGTGTTCATATCGGCCTCCGATCGTGCCTTCCTCGCCACTTGCTGTGCCTTCTTCGACACCGACCGCGTCGACGAGAAGCCCGGCGGGTCGGCGATAGCAGACGCATTCTTCGCTCTCGCAGGAGGGCCCTTCTTCAATTGCACCGCCCACAGGGGGGGTGGAGGAGCTGGGTGTGCCATTAGTTGTTGCTGTTGCTGTTGCTGTTGCTGCTGTTGCTGCTGTTGCTGTTGCTGTTGCTATGGGCCAGTCCGGTGCTTCCTTACCCAGCCTGGTTACCGTTCAAAACCACCGTGCCTGTCTAAATCTTCTTGTCCAACGACGTTGAAATTATGTGTAAAACAGACAGCGGGCCAGTCTGCATATCCAGGCGTCTGCTTCGGCCCGGACTTAGATTTCCCCGACAACCGCCAAGTCTCCGCCATCTCCTAGTTCCTAGTTCCTAGTTCCTAGTTCCTAGAAGCCGACGTCGCCGCCGTGAAACACTGTAGCATTCAATGTATCTGCCCAGAGCTCTCAAATCAACTTGCCCCATTGTAACGTCGCTTCCTCGATCTCAGCAGCACTTGTCACACGTCCCTAGCTCCACAAGTCGATTCCCAGTTTTGAGTTCACTCAAATAGAGACCTGGTCTATTAGTAGTGCAGAGGACAGAGCCACAATGGCAAGTGGTGGAGGAGATGCAAAGCTATTCGCAAGAGTAAGTCCTGTTCTCTGCAATCGATGTTTAAAATCATTCTCTTCACCCGTTGTCCGGTCAATATGGATCCCGTCTTCTCAGCAAAGAATTATCTGCCTCTGCCCCTTTTCTCCCTCCATCCCCCTTCGTCTCCCCAAACTCAGTCTCTGCCGTTTTCCGTCTACCTCTCGACCCTCTATCGAGTCTACAGAGCGAGATGGAAGCTGGTATAGAAACTGTACACGATTGTCAGCGACATGGCATGTCTTCTCCATACCCCGGCTGCCCGGATTGTCAAGCCTTCCAAACCGATCATGAATTGAAAAAATCTGGCGTCTATATGCAGTTTGGTAATAGCAACACAGCTGACTTAAAACCCAAGGGCAAAGTGGCCGAGTTGCGGTCCGAGTTGGCCGGAGGCGGAAAGAAGGACAAGAACCATACAGCCAAGAAAAATGCCCTCAAGAAGATCGTGGCCAACATGACTATGAGCAACAACGATATGATTGCGCTCTTTCCAGACGTTATCGCCTGCATGGCCATCCCGTCACAGGAATTGAAGAAGATGTATGTGCCAGAGCTGCCAATGGACCCCCCGCCGCTGACCGCTGACCACATCCGCCAGGTCTTTCCTCTACCTCCAGAACTATGCTCGGCAGAAGCCAGATATCGCCCTGCAGGCTTTGCCCATTCTCCAACAGGCACGCTCTCCCACGAAGCTACACCCGAAGCCTACTGACAGCGCGCGCTTTCCAGGACATGCAAGATGCCAACCCCCTGATCAGAGCCTTGGCACTTCGAACAATCGCCTATATCCACGTCAAAGAATTCGTCGAAGCAACCGTTGCTCCTCTCAAGAGCCTCTTGGATGACAGCGACCCATACGTACGCAAGACAGCCGCTGTCGTCGTGGCCAAGCTCTATGATCACGATAGGCGTCTCGTCGAAACATCAGACCTCATCGACCGACTCAATCGCATGTTGAATGATGAGAATCCGACAGTCATTGCCAGCGCCCTGTCCGCGCTCGGTGACATATGGGAACGAAACGAGAACATCAAGCTCACCATCGACTATGCTAGTGCTTCCAAGATCGTCTCGATACTGGCCGAATGCAACGAATGGTCGCAAACGTACGTGCTCGAAGCCTTGACTGCTTACGTTCCCCAAGCCTCCGACGATGCACTCCTCCTGGCCGAGCGCATTGTGCCCCGTCTTTCGCACTCCAACTCAGCCGTCGTTCTCACCTGCATCCGCGTCATCATGTACCTGATGAACTACATCTCCGACCAGAAAAAGATTGAAGACATCTGCAAGAAGCTCTCGCCGCCCTTGGTCACGCTGCTCTCCAAGCCTCCCGAGATACAGTATCTGGCCCTGCGTAACGCAATCCTCATTCTCCAACAGCGGCCCCAAGTCCTGCCTCACGATATCCGAGTCTTCTTCTGCAAATACAACGACCCCATCTATGTCAAAGTCACCAAACTCGAGCTGATCTTCATGCTGGCCACAAAGGACAACATCAGCATCGTTCTCAACGAGCTCAAGGAATACGCCACCGAAATCGATGTCCAATTCGTGCGCAAAGCAGTTCGCGCCATCGGCAAACTGGCCATCAAAATCGAGCCTGCTGCACGTCAATGTATCGACACCCTGCTGGAACTTGTCAATGCCAAAGTGCCGTACATCGTCCAAGAAGCTACGGTTGTCATCAAGAACATCTTCCGCAAGTACCCCAACCAGTACGAGGCCATCATCTCTACCGTCCTTGGCCAAATCGACGAGCTCGACGAGCCCGAAGCCAAAGCGGCCATCATTTGGATCATTGGCCAGTATGCCGATCGCATCGACAATGCCGACTCTCTGCTTCAAGACTACCTCGCCACCTTCCACGATGAACCGACGGAAGTCAAACTGACGCTTCTGACTGCAACGGCCAAGCTGTTCCTCCAGCGGCCCACCAAGGCCTCCAAGCTGCTACCGGACGTGTTGAAATGGTGCACTGAGGAATCCGACGACCCGGATCTGCGCGATCGAGGCTTCATGTATTGGCGCATGCTCTCCAACGACCCCGAAGCGGCCAAGAAGATCATCATGGGTTCGAAGCCGCCGATCACGGCCGAGTCGGAGAAGCTCGACCCGGCCACACTAGAGGAGCTGTGCCTCAACATTGGCACCCTAGCCACCATCTACCTCAAGCCCGTCCAGCAGGTCTTCCGCATGGCTCGGCCGAGAAAGCTTGCAAATTCTCCTGCGTTGCAGAAGCGCAAGGGTGACCTCCGTGCCGCCATGGCCGATCCAAGCATGAGCATGGCAAATCCCTCCATGGTGGTCAATAACAACAACACCGCTCTTGAGCCCGGCCAGCAGCAGGCCGCCGATGCGGACGCCGCCATCCGCGCCGCGGACGAGTACTTCCGCAACTTGACCTTGAGCGACAACAGCGCGGCAGATAGCCTGACCAGCCCAACAACAACAACTACTGCCCAGATAGGCCAAGGTTACGTCGTCAACACCGGTCAAACCGTCACCCAGGCAGCCTATCATACCATGTCGCCTTCTGGTGCGGGACAGGACCTGCTTCTGTGACATTTCTTCTCTAATCTCTTTTGTAACTTTTCTCCCACATTGGTCTTTTTTTCTTCCCACGGGATAGGCGAGCAGACGAATGACGACAAATGAGAACTTGGGCTTTTTGGTGATTGATAAGCGATGGCGATCGGAAAGGGCTGGTCTATTTTTCCCTTCTTTCTTTTTTTTCTTTCTTTTTTTTCTTTCTTTTTTTTCTTCTTTCTTTTTTTTTAAATTTCTTTTTTTTAAATTTCTTTTAAATCTTGACTCCCGAAGGCATACCGAACGATAAAAATTGGGAAAAAAAGGCGCGTCCACCTTTACATTGGGGGGAAGGTGGTGGGGGGATGGTGGGGGGATGGTGGGGGGAAGGTGGGGGGGCCAATCAATAATATTTGGTCTGCAATTACTATAAGTTAAACTTGGTCCAAGCATCGATCTGGGGGAGGCCTACATAGACCGATTAATAAGTTCAGTAGCAGTTAGACTAGGCGAAAGATGAACTTATTATGATTCAACTTATTAGTGCAGAACTTTTTTTGATAGATTTCTAATTTTTAAAGTATGTGAGTTGTTTTATTGGATTCTTTAAAAGTACTGTTAGTTGCTTGGAGATATGGGCAACTTAAAAGGGGAAAAAGAGAAATGTGAAAAGAGAGTGTCAACCCCACTCACTGCTAATGTTTACTCGTCGTCGTCGTTCTTGCACCAAGCACCAAGAGAACGCTAACATTGACTGCAGTGTCGTCTATTGTTGGAGAGGGCTCATCGATCTACTTTCATCCATTTTATGATGATGATGATGATGATGATGATGATGAGATTCTTCTTTTTTTTTTCAATCAATCAACTCATATGCGCAACTCCTCCAGAGGTCGTCCCGTCGGGCCCGGAGTGATTTTCTTCTTGCCTAGCTGGCCTTGATCTTCCTCAACGTCGCCTGCACTCACGACGACTGGACTGCTGTGGTTGCTGCTTATACCAGGGGCTGCTGCCCCCGCTGTGACTGCAGTCGGGGGGGTGGGGACAGTGGCGCCGGCTGTGGGGCCAACGACATCGGTCACCTTTGTACACAGCCAGCAACTAGCATACATATTGACACGGTCGATGCAGACGCCCGGGTCCCGGCGGCCTTCGCAGCGAGTAGCGAAGCCGTGCTGCTCGAAGATGTCGGTGTACCAGGGGCGGACGCTGGCGGAGCGGAAGAGCACGCGGCCGCCGGTCTTGAGGACTTTGTTGAGCGCGATGATTTGGTCGAGGGCGGGTTGGTGGCGGAGGGGCTGCTCGTTGGGTGCTTCAGGGTTGGGCGGATCAAACCAGTCCATCGAATCCATCAGGATGGCAATGGAGAGAGTGTTGGGTGTGATGCGGGAGATGACCTCCATTAGCTCGTCGGTGTGGATGCGTAGGCCGTCAAAGGCTGAGGCGCGAGCGAGTTTGCGGTGGGATTGCGCCGACAGGTAGCGCGGGTGGCTGCCGCGGCTGTACCGGCCTTGCAGACAGACGTAGTAGAAGTAGTTGTCGTTACTGAGCAGGGTGTTTTCGACGACGGGGTCGAGGGTGTCGACAACGTAGCGCCACATGGCTTCGCCGTTGGTCTTGCTGCTCCGCTGCTTCAGACCCTTGCGCTTGGCAAAGTCGTCGAGGATCAGGTCGCGCTGGTTGGCTGGCACACCACCGGCTTTCCATGCAAACCATTCAGTGCTGACGACGGCTTTGTGCAGGGGCCAGCTGAGGATGATGTCGCGGATGGACTTCTCCCAAATCTCTCGCTGCTCGTTGAGCGTTTCCACCATGCACATTGTCTTGATCTTGGCCGAAAGGCCAAAGAGGCGTGCCAGGCGGCGGACGAGCTGGATGGCGTGGCGGGAGCCGCCGGTTTCGTAGAGTCCGTGTTTGCTGCTGAAGCAGGACGCACGGTCGAACCAGTACTGGAAGGCTTGCGAGGACAGGTGAGTGGAGAGCTTGGTGAGGAGGAGGGTTCGGAAGTCTGGGTGGCGGCCTTCGGCGAACAGGAGCCAGATGTCGTGGTGTGATAGGCCGGCGGCGAAGGCAGCGACTTTGAGTTCGAGCAGGTGGTTCTGGTTCGGGTTCAGGTCGACGGCGTGGATGCGACGCGGGGATTCGAGCAGGTAATCGAGGATGTTGTCGCCGGCCGAAGTGATGGTCAAGATGGTGTCGGTGGGCTGGATGTTAAGGATGCGGCGGTCGACCGTGGGGTCTTCCCAGTTGAAAGCGTAGATGTATTCGTTCTTGAACTGCTGGTGCTTGGTCAGGAGTTCGTTGTAGTAGATGCGCCATGGGTGGTTTTGGTAGAAGGCCGCCGGCAGCGGAAGGTTGGTGGACAGATTGACGATGGCAGATTCGTAGGTTTTGCTGCGCACGAGAGACAGGTTGGAGGCTGAGTCGGTAGATTGCTGGGCCTGAGCGTTGCGGAATTCATTAGGGCTCAGGTATGGAGACTCGGTGAGGACGGCGTCGAGCTTCTCGACAAACTCTTGGCCGTTGTCTGAGGCCGGATTGAGCTCGCGGTGACAGCCGATGAACATGTAGTAGGGGATGCCGCCCAGGAGATAGTTGCGTTCGCTGCAGGAGAGAATGGTGCCGAAGCGGTACTCGACGTAGTCGCGGCGTCCGGCATCCAGGTTGACCCGGTCGGCCTCGAACCAAGTGCGCCAGAACATACGGCCGAACCAGTTAACGTGGCGATTGAAGGTGCCGCCAATGTAGTTGCGGGAAGAAA
The DNA here is from genome assembly GCA_003709845.1 of Chaetothyriales sp. CBS 134916. Classification (NCBI taxonomy): domain Eukaryota; kingdom Fungi; phylum Ascomycota; class Eurotiomycetes; order Chaetothyriales; family Domatiomycetaceae; genus Domatiomyces; species Domatiomyces globalis. The sequence continues at coordinate 32,414 of QQXO01000004.1, forward strand.
CATCGACAACGGATTGGACGTAGAAGTCAACGGCGCCAAAAATGCCATGAGGGGCGAGGAAGGAGGTGAGCATGTCAACAACACTGTAGAAATCGGGGATCATAGACAGACTATAGCTCATCGTGATTAGATCAGCAGTGCCGGGCTGGCATTGGACGGTACGAGCGTCTTGGCACAGGACCGTAACATTGGTCCAGCCGTACCTCTGGACTCGGTCGCGAGCAACGGCGCACAGGGAGGGAGAGAAATCGACGAGATAGACATGATGGAAGGAAGCGCCAATGCCGACCAGCCTGTCCATGACTTCGATGTTGTAGCCTGTGCCTCCTCCGATGTCGTACCACACCGGTTTCTGGGCCGAGTCCGCCGGCTTCATTCGAGCTTTCAATTGAGCAGTGACCAAAACCAACATGTCTTCGCGGCCGCACAGGAGGCGCTTTCGGGTAGTGTCATAGATGGTGGCCTGGCAAGAGCTGAGTTGGCACGTGCCCGGAGGGGGAAGAGTGGGGGGGGTGTTGGTGGTGTGTGGGTGTTGGATAGAGGAAGCAGCAGCAGCAGCAGCAGCAGCAAGGCACCTACCTGGGCAGAGTAGAAGCTTTCCAGCGCGGACTGCTGGCCGCCTTCAACCTTGCCTTTCTGGGGCTTGAGGAAGTTTGCATAGATGAATTTCAGATAGGGAGACAGCCCGAAGCCGGGAAAGTTGAGGGAATTGGTCGCGTGAGCGACCAACAGAGCGAGCACGGCGAAGACGCCAAGAGCAATGAGACTGGTTTCGACGTCCATCTGGCGGATGGTGGCAATGCTAGAACCTACTCTGGTCTCCATGGCGGAAAAGGGCCAGGACGACGAGCAAAAGACGGGAAAGGTGCTGCTAGGCACGCGAAGAGGGCACGAGCATAATTTGAACTTACAATCTTCAGCGATTTTCGCAAACCCCAATCCCACATCCCACATATTACAGTGCCAGCCAAGCTTGTCACAGCAAGAAGAAGCGGAGGTTTTGCAGCACAGTTGACAGATTCAGCAAATGAGTTGCTGGCGTGGCAACATGGCGGCTTCTGAATGGCTGCTGGAGAGGCTAGAGCTCGGCCAGCCAAAGAAATCGGCCATAGCTAAAGACGAGCGCGCGCACATGCCGCAACGGTGAACGCGACTCGACTACTTTGTGGCAGACGAAGCGGTGCGAAACATGGCTGCATTACGTGCAATGAGCGAATCAGAGCACTCATGGCCAGAGCGTGGCCGACAGCTCGGCGGTGGGAGAGAAGAGCAGCACGACAATCCCTCGGCAGGCCAAAAGGCACTCGACGAGAGAGCGACACACGAACACTTAACAGGAAGCAGAATTTGTTGGGGCAGACATTGGACGCTTGCACGCTTGCACGCTTGCACGCTTGCACCAAAGGGGATGGGTTAAGTTACTGGTACCCGTACTCCATTTCGTCATCCTCACTCGAAGCTCTGGCCGCTGTGGCGTGGAGGCGGTCAAGGATCTGGCTGGCCAGGCGGCGTGCCTCGACAGCGTCGCGGCCATAGTCGCTACGGTGCTAATCACTAGCGTCACCTAGCTGAAGGCCTGCGACTGCAGCTTCGACTGCAGCTTCGAGTGCAGATGCTTGGGCGTCTGGAAGGCCTGGCCCGGCAGGCCGGTGGTGCGATGCGTCGTCCAGGTCAGCCTGCCACAGCGCCACCATTGCCCGCATTCGGAGCAAGTCCTGGCTGCTGCTGAACGGCGCCGAGCTCATGCAGTGGTCCATGCGTTCGGCAATCTCGCTGGCCTGGAGCAGTTGCGCGCGTTTGGTGTCCTGCAGCCGGGTTGAATAGTCGAGCGACGGGTCAGCGTCCTGCTCGGCGTCCAGGCCTTTCTGCTGCTGGGCAGCCTCAGCTTGGGCGACGTAGATCCACAGCGAGAAGAGCGCGGGGTAGAAATCCAGGGCGTTGATGCTGTGCGGGGTAGATTTATGGAAGGGGTGCTGGATGATGACCGTCTCATAGAAGGCTTTGGCGTCCGCGAATCCCTGCCGTGTAATGGGCGTGGTCGGCTCGGCCAGTGGGCGGTGATTGTGCTGGAGTTGGCGCCGGCGGTGTGCATCGCGACGCAACAGGATCTCGGCGCCCATACACCAGTAGCCAGCCGCTCGGATGTCGATGGGCCTACCATGAATATCGGTACGCAGAAGGAGGCCGAGTGCTCGACTGGCCCGTGCATAATCTCGCTGCTGCATGCATCGATGCAGGACAGCGGTCATGGCAGTGAGATGCTGGGCCTTGAGCGAGCCGTCACCGCCGTCGCTGTGGGCGTGTGCGGGGGCGCTTGGGGCCTGTTCGCGGGCTGGTTTGGGGGCGCTGTGGGGGAACGGGTTGGGGGGCAAGTCGGCGACGAGCGAGTGCCTGGCAAGGTCGCGCTGCACGCGTTCTTGGGCCGACAGGACAGCGGTGTACTGTTCGGACACGGCGGCGGCGTTGGCATCCCTGGCATCCCTGGTATCCCTGGCATCTCTGGCATCTATGGCATCTCTGGCATCCCTGCCGTCGTCGCTACCCGCGCTCGGCCTCCGCTTGCGTTTCCGCCTGGTGGCTGTCGACTGGGCAGAGGGGCGGCCATGCTGCTGGTGCGAGGCCATGGGGACCAAGTAGAGAGCCGACATCGCCTCGGTCGTGGGCGTGCAGTGCTCTCTCTACACTTGGCTCTACGAGTACAGGCCATGAGAGTACGGATGGCAAAGACGGTCGTGTGCCACGAAGCCGGCGATGGCAATGATGGCCTTGCTTGTGTCCGGCATGTGTGTGATCGCCGGATGCTCGCGGGCTGCCAACACCGCTTTCAGGCCCTATCACACGCCTGGGCCTCCCACCAATGTATTATTATTCGGCCAATGGGTCCGAGCATTGAGTGATCTAGTTAAGGCCGTATCCAATCGATCCATCGATCCATCGATCCATCGACCCATCGACCCATCGACCCATCGACCCATCATTGATCCATCGACCCATCATCGATCCATCGATCTACACATAGTAGTAGCAGCCCGTGAGTGATCCGTCACGCGGAGGCAGTAATTATTATTGTCGACTTTGCTTTCGAACTGGTGCTGTCTTGTCTGCTATAGGCCTCGGCCTCAGGTGCGCGTCCGTGACTTAGCCCCTAAGTTGGCTGCCTGTGGCTGAGAGTTGCCAACTACGGTAGCCTAGGCCACACTGGCCTGGCCGTATCCACTGCACTCTGCACCCATCACAACGTCCGCCATCCACGGCCATCATCAACCGCCATCACCACCGACCACCATTCCCATCTCCAACGGCACTGCTGCATCGATCTGGCTGGCCGTCCATCTAACTCTATTGCTCCCACTGTGCCTCCGCTTCTGCTCGAGGTTCCCGGACCCGGCTGACTGTGTCAACTGCGGTGCACAATGCAGACGCGGTGACGACGACTACGCAGCCTCCGTAGCCGCTCCACCGCGGCCATCGCCACCGCTCAGCGCCATGGGCAACACGCAGTCGGCCCCAGGCCACCGACGGCGGCCCAGTAACTCCTGGCCGGCCGTGCAGCACAGAAGTGACACTGCCACAGGCCCATCGCCGGGCCAACGGCTCCAGGGGCGGCGGCGTGCACCAGGCACAGGCACGACCTCTGCCGCGGCCTCGGCCTCGCGTCGATCGGCTGTGTACAGTGCCATCCACGGCCGTGTCGCGTCAGGCCCGACGTCGTCACCGCCGCCTGCCCGGGCCGAGAGGACGAGCTCGTCGGACGAGTTGAACCTGGACCAAGACGAGAGCCCACTGGTGCACGAGGGCATCCAGGCCACGCAGGAGGACACCAGCTTGACTACTTCTACGCAAGCCATCACCATCAGCCGCAGCCTGTCGGCGGTGTCCCGCCTGGGCTCTCGCTTCATGCCCGACGCCGTGCGCAACACGCTCTGGAACAGCGGCGAGGAGACCGAGCGCGAGGGCCATGCGCTTCGCAACGGCGCCTCTGCCCGCCTGCGCTCGCCGACGCCACCACGCCAACGCCAGCGCCAGGCCCAGAGCCCGAGCATGGTATCGTCGCCCTCATCCTTCTCGCTAGTCTCCTCGCTCCGCCGCCGCATCGGCCAGCGGTCGGAGGGCGGCAGCAGCAGCGACCCGCGGCGACGCTTAGTGCGTGGGCCATTCGGCCTGAGAGCTGCTCACGAGCTGCTGCGGCCCGACGCCGACCTCGACGCTGATGCAGATGCCGATGCCGATGCAGATGCCGATGCCGGTGCCGATGCCGGTGCCGATGCCGATGCCGGTGCCGATGCCGATGCCGGCACCGACCTCAACGCCGACCGATCTCGCTCCTCACTGGCCTCACTCTCGGCCACGCCGTCGCTCCGCCACCCGAGCGGGCTGCGGCGAGTGCGTCTTTCGCTGGCCTCGCCCCTTGCCGCGCTGCTAGGCCACTCGGCCTCCCGCTCCGCCAGTCGGCTGTCTGACCGCGCCTCCCACACCCACTCTGCACACACTGCCTTCGCCGACGACTCGGACCACCTCCTTCCTCCACTCAACACGGCCGACCACCGCGTCGACCTCGACGAGCCGGTGCACGAGCTCGACGCCGTCGACGCCGAAACGACCAATGTGCTTGGGCCGGCCGCCATCACCACGGGCATGAGCACGGTGCGTCGCTTTCCGCCCACTCTACGCTCACGGTCGACGCGTTTGATCCGCCGAACCGAGTATCCGCCCTTGTCACAGGTGCTGCAGCTGGCTGCCGCTGCCATTGCCGCGCAACTGTCCGGCCACGCAAACGCCGGTGCGACCACAGGCCGTCCGCTTGGCGGCGACATGTTTGACGGAAGCATCCAGAACTTTGTGCAAACGCTACAGGAAGCTGCCAGTGCGCAGGCCGGCGAGAACCTCGATGTCAACGCGCCCGAAGGCGAGCTGCCGCCCGTCAACTTCATGCGTGTGTTCCAGTTCCCCAACGACGACCTGGGCGCGCCCATGCCACCCCCAGCGTCGGCACCGCATCAGCCACAAGCACAACACGGCGACCTGGACGATGTGGGCCGCGCTCCACCTGCACACGATGCTGACCGCTCAGTGACCCTGGTCCTGGTCGGCGTGCGCTCGATGCCGCCCGGTGCCGAGACTGGCACGTCCGAGAACGGCACGATTGGGCCCAGTCTGGACAATCTGCTCAGCCTGCCCTTCCTGCCGCAGTCCAACGTGCTGGGCCCCGCGGCCTCGGGAGCGCTCTTCCGCCGCCACGGCCTACGCAACCGTCCTCACTCGCGCCGCCATTCCATGACCAACTTCAGCTTCCCCGCCCAATACGAGAGCCAGCGCCACCAGCGACGCACCAGCAGCGCCGCCGCCGCCGCCGCTGCTGCTGCTGCTGCTACTGCCGCTACCACCATCCTGCCGTCTGAGAGCCCTCCAGGGCCCCACCCACCTCCGTCGACACCGGCCGACATGCGCTCCGGCGCGGCAACGCCAATCCGGCGCCCCTCGTCCGCATCTGCCGTCCCAGCGTCCGCGCTCCCGGACCTGGAAGAAGACCAGGTCGAGGCGTCGGCATCGTCAACCCCCGACCTAGAATTCAACGTGGCCCGGCAGCGACGGCGAAGCGACTCGGAGTTTGCACGCCGGCCCGAGCTCGGTTCGGGCGCGTCTCGCAGAAACGGCATGGTCGAGCCGGACACCATGTCGTCGTCCGTGGGCAGAAGCTGGCTGATCTACGTCGTCGGCACCAATGTCTCGCCCGACCATCCTGCCTTCACCATGCCCAGTCTCTTCACCGATAACCCGTCGTACGAGGACATGCAGATGCTCTCGACCCTCCTCGGCCCTGTCAAGCCGCCGGTCGCATCCCAAGACGACGTAGCCTCTGCCGGCGGCACCTTTCGCCTGGTCATGCGCGCCCATGGCCTTGTCGCCGAGCCCGCCGAAGCCGATGCTGCACCAGTCATATCCATCAAGGCCGGTGAACGCTGTCTGATCTGTCTTTGCGACTACACCGCGGCTGAAGAAGTCCGGCAGCTTGGCAAGTGCCGCCATGTCTTCCATCGGGAATGTATTGACGAGGTAAGTCCTTCTCCAACATGGCACAGCACAACAGCATGACGCTAACTTAACGCGCCAAGTGGTTGACCACCGGACGAAACAGCTGTCCGATGTGCCGCGCCCAGGGCGTGGCAGAGAAGAATCCAACAGCCAGTCCACAGCGACCACAAACTGCTAGCAATCCAGCTGACAACATGGTATGACCACCCGGGCCAGTGACAACGCGGGACGATGCGGTCTGGGCTATGATTTGACGACATAATACTGACGGCGTATGGGCGGCGCGTTGAATGTGCCATTTCCGACATTTGCTCAGGGTAGCCTTGGATGCATGCATGCGAAAGGATTAGTTAGCAAGACGGGATGATACCCTACCACGGCCAAACGAGGGCTTTGCAATGATTAATGCTCGCCAATAATACCGTACTGCTCTCTTTCCAGCTACCTCTCCAGTTTTCAGTGTGTGCAGTTTTCAGTGTGTGCAGTTTTCAGTGTGCAGCGTTCCGCGTTCAGTGTGCAGTGTGCAGTGTGCAGCATGCAGCGTGCAGCGTGCAGCGTGCAGCGTGCAGACTTCTGTGCCGACCATCTATCTGATCGAGCACCTTTCAATTGCCGCAAGTTGATCATTGTCTGCTAACAACCACATAGGCGTTGAAGAATCCTTGGCGCCACCTCCTCGAGACACACAAGTGTTGCAGCAAAGACGCCAGTGACTCGCGAGTACATACCATACTAGGAGCGCTTGCAATCGACCTCCAATCCCATAATGGTAGAGTCTGCCGCGTAAGCCGCAAAGACCTTCCCAGATCGCAACTTGCTTTGTCGATCGCCCTCGCGACCATCACAGCTGCTGCATATTTACACCACACCGACGCGGACGCTGATGCAGAGCCTAGGCTAAAAGCCAGGCTACAGAAGCCTCGCATTGGCTTGGCCTTGCTGGAACTGGTACCTGCATGGAGGGGAAAGGCAGGATTGATACCAAAGCCACTAAAATTTCAACACCTCGCTCGTGCCCTAAACACCCCCGCGCGCGTGCCGCCGTGGTGGACCAAAAGTCCCCATGAGTCTGGATCAGCACCCTACACGTCCCACACAATTACTGATTCTAGAACAATCAGTGCCCAAGCTCTAATAGTAGAAACTTCGTCATGTTACACACATTATGCTACCAGACTACTTACTATCTACCAGCAGGCCTTCGGCGCCCCCCAGTAGGCTCTAAGCGCGTAGTACCATCCTGCAATTCCGGACGTGTACCGACAACACACATCCTAACTCTTACTCCGGAGTGCCCGTAATAGTGACCGGCTTCCACGCCATCACCTCCGGCCTTGGGGCCTTTTGCGACAGATGTGACTCCGGACGAGACGAACCTGGTCGTCCCCAGTGCACTACTACTGTGACTGCTACCTCAACTCGGAGCGCACCGCACGGTGTAGTCCAGCTGACTATAGCCTGTCTGCTTCATCCATCTATTCATCTATCCATCTATTCATTCATCCATCTATCCAATCCCTCCACCACAAAGTCAAAGGGCAAAATGGTACTTGGACAACTGTGCAACTATATAACTTACAGCATTACAACTCAAATACAGCGCTTCAGATGATCAGCCGCCCTCATTCCGTTTAATAAAGCTCACTGCAGATGTGCCAATCTACCCGCAAGGATAGTGACGTCCCCTTCGCCGACAAGGGCCTGTTTCAGGTGCTCCTTTTGGGACAAAGACCATGTGTGACAGCACCAGTGAGGCACGCTGTGGTGCAAATACCCGATCCGATTACCAAGGTAGCGCAATCTGCCCTGGCTACAGCCCTCACCATTTTCCCCTTTGGCGGCCGCCTACCTGGCCCCAGCAGACACCGTTTCACGGCCTATCCTGGCCACCACGGAACATGCCTAAACACGGGTAATACAGTATCCGACGAAACATCCCTCGCACATGCCATCAGCAGCCCCGTCATTTCGCCGCAAATTGGGCTTGTCTAACTAAGTAACTGATCCTCTGCTCCCCGGACCCTCATGCTTGCTTTTATTGATCTGAACATCCAACAGTGTAGTCCTCTACCTTGTGCGCCTACGAAGATGCGCCCCACATGGCGCCTAGGGCGTGTTGTGCATGGGCATAATGGTAACGGCGAGCGCCACCTTCCGGCTTTGGCCGTGCGCGGGTGTAAATTTGCCTGCTTCTACCCTTTGGTGCTCAACACTGACACCCTTCAAACAATGGTATAATGCACAGACCGGCAGCGGCTGTCACACTTGCCGGGAACATGTCAACGCTACGACACCAACCAGGGACCACGAGGTAAACTTTTCCGGGATAGCCAACCCCAAGCACCGATAAAAACGTGGTTTTAAGTCAAGCGCGCCTCCAGACCCTTTCTTGCGTCGCGGTCACCACACATCAAACCCAAATAAGTGGAGCTGCACGGTGGGTGCTTACCCAAAGTAGCTGCTGTATGATCGAACACCCCGGACCTTATCCATCTCCTCATTGTTTCCACTCCGTTTCCGCGAATACGCCACCGACAACGGGTAACAGGCTACAGAACGGTACTACTCATCCTCAGCATTGCACCATCCAACTCCCATCTCGAGATGGATCGCCTGTTGCTCCGAGTCCCTACCTCCCCCTGTACTTTATTGCTTAGCACACCCGGGTCCTGTACCGGAACCACACCGCCGAAGGCTCCCCCCCCACCAGCCCCAGTGTACACCAGCTTGCTACAGTATAGCTTCGGGCTCATCCAGTTCCACCTCACCATGCTCGTATGAGCGAGCCTACACACACGAGCATCCTATGCAATCCGAGGTAGCCTGAGTGAGTACCGCCATGCCTTAATTAGTTTTTCTCCTTCACAGCGCCTTCGGTGCGCAACTGTGGTCGGTCGTCAAGTCTGTTGGCAGCCTCCAAGTGCTGCATTGGCCTGATCAGACTCCATCTACGCCTACACCCTACATGGTGTCTAAACACCGAGCGCGTCCGACCCGCGCTTCAGGGTCTCTGTTGTTCAATAATCCAAAACTGTCTGCTTCCTCTACGTTTTGCATTCTTGTCGAATGCGGGAAATCAGGAGGCCTTGAGTACAGTAGTAGTGGTCCGTCCCGCCATACCATGTGCAGGCTGTCTGTCTAGCCATGTGGACCAACTTCCACCACTTTCAAAAATTCTCCGCCACTGGCTGGATCTAGCATCGAGCTTACCCCCTTCAGCTCTGGCACGTTTTACTCACGTTGCTTGGATGTAATCCTCCGCGATCGTGCCAATCTGATCATTCCCGACTGACTTGGCCCATCCGAAATTGTTCCACAACCGACGACTAAGCAGTCTCTCGCAAAAGACCCCCACTGACTTTCACACCAGCGTGACGGTGTTTGACCCTGGTCGGCTCTAGGATCATCTTTGCGGAATAGTCTGATGCCATCCCGCCCTTGAACTAGGTGAAGTCCCCTCCTGCTTGGCCCATTCTGACCCCTCCTACACTACCCGTACCACACAACCACCGCGTGTAGCACCCCTACCTCCTGCCATCGCTTCCAGCCAATACCCATTCGCTACCGGACATCATCTAGGGCCTGTTGCCCTTTACACCTCTCTGTTAATTACTTCCGCCGTGCATGAACTCCAAGATGATCATTTGACGAAAAACCCTCCAGTCGCCCTTACCTCCAGCCAATACACCTGCTCTCGGTGGGCCCCAACGACTTCAACCTCTGCACGCTCTCTGCATTACCCTTTTCAATCAGGCCTGATCACCACCTCATCTCCCATGATTCCAATTTTGCAGTCTTGGACTTTGTGCCTCAGCTCACCACCTGCTTCATCATCAGTGTAGCTAGCTTCCTCGTCTTGCCGGGCCTCACGTCTTTTGGCCCTCATCTGGAATTTTCAAAAGTGGCAGATGCCGAAGTGCCACCTCCCCAACTTCCCCGGCACCAAACTCCAACCACCTTCCTTTTTGCACACTGCACACTGGCAATCGGCCCCTTTGCAACCCTGGATCCTGGGGCCGCTCATGACACACCCAGGCCTTTTAATTGCTTGATATCTTGTTCGAATTCGAGTCCTTATCGTTTACTCAGAACGAAGCATTTGACTCGAAGCCGCCATCGCAAAACCCCTGGTTCTTCATCCGTTTCAGATCTTCCATGGTAACGGCAACACAGTAGGAGGTCCCGGTATTGCTGCATATCTGGCAGTACCGGCACGTATCCAGGCCTAGCTACCTCGAGAACCCCTTTGACCTCGCTCAAAGTGTTTGAAATTCGAGGACCAGCTTGTACGGTTTGGGTCAAACCCTCCTCTCACCGGATTACCACGTCAAAGTGATCGCTCCTACTTTTTCTCTACCCCACTAGTCGCCACGATGAGTGCTCACTACGATTTACCGGGGAATGCGCCTATACCAGAGATGGTAGACCAAAGCTATCCAATCTATGACAGCCATTACAACCCGTACTCTCGCCTTACAGGTCCACCCTCGCACTACGATGCGGTCGCTTTCTGGTACAGACCGGACCATCCCGAATCTCTATACGAACCAAGTCCCGGAATTTACAACCCGGCCATGGCCATTTCACCCCCTCAGATGGACACAACAGGTGTCAAGCACAGGAGAACACGGAGTGGCTGCTACACATGTCGCAGTAGAAGGGTCAAGGTCAGTCTGGGCACGAAAGACTTATTGTCTCGAATTCTGACAGAATACAGTGTGACGAAACCCGACCGATATGCGAACGTGAGCCAGTCACCCGTTTTTAGTTTTAGTTTTGTTTTTGTTTTTGTTTTTGTTAGGGGTTTTTTTTGGCTATCGCCTTTGATCTTGTCGTGTACTGATTCGAGAGTAGGATGCAAAAAGGGAGGGAGAGAATGCGAGTTTCCACAGACAGCCTCGTCCATGTCATCCAAACGTTCGAAACACGGTGAGCCACGAAGCCCCCAACAGGCCAACAGAGGGAAAGGCAGAGGAGGAGAAGGAAAAGCACCCTCCCTCGACACCATCAAGGATGAGCCCGAAGAAGTCGATGAGAAGCCTGCAAAGTCATCTCGGAGACCGACCCTGACCCGGTCTCGCACCCAGAGCACCCAGTCTTTGAGCAAAAAGCAGAGGCATCGTCCATCGGGCGAGGCCTCGCCACCGCTCAAAGAAAAATCAAGCCCCCAATCGACCACGAGCTCAGGCTCTCATTCATATCCCGCAACACCGACATCCTTACCGTCCTACAACAGCACGGCCGCAGAAATATTGACTCGCGACGCCAAAATCAGGGCATTGAAGCCTGACATCCAAAAGTACCTTGACTTTCAGCACGACCACATGACACACTATCATTATTTCTTCAAACTCGACCCCACAGATTTCATCCACACCGAATTCATCGACCAGGCCCTAAGTTACGAGCCGCTTCTCTACGCCGTCGTCGGCTTTGCTGCCTACCACTACGCTCTCCGCCAGCTAGACGCGAGCCTGGTCCACTTCCTCCATTTTCACAGCAAAGCGCTCATCCTGCTACGCAAATCTCTCGAGAAACAGGTCCAGTACACCGAGGCAATGCTGCTCACCGTTCTCCAGCTCGCCACAGTCGAAGAATACCTCGGCGACTGGGTGAATCTAGTCGGACACCACAAGGCCGGCTACACGATGCTGATGACGCTCTATACCAAGCCCGAAGTCATGATGACCACGGAACTCGGCCGACGCATCTTTAGCTGGTACGCCCGCTTTGATCTGGTGGCCGGGCTGATGGCCGGTGGCGCGACGCGGCTGGATCGGCGCTGGTTCGAAGCCAACGCGGCATGGTTTGCAGCGGCGGTCGACGACGACCCAGAAAACGACGTGGATATTGACGGTACCCTGGGCTCGTACGTAGCGTCAAACCGCCTCCTGGCCTTCGACATGGCTCGCCTGTTCGCCCGCATGCAGATGCAAGTGACATCAGGCTCAGCTGCTTCTGCCAGCGCAGGCGACGACCAGCAACAACCCTCGCTCTCCTCGCCTTCGTCATCCTCGGCCACCTCGCCTTCCTTCTCACCGTCTGTGTCCACACCTTCCTCATCCACACCTTCCGGCATCACCCTGGAACAATTCCATGCAGAACACGCCTCAATCCTCACACGCCTCGAAGAAATGAAGTTGCAGCTCGAAGCGTTAAATGATGGCTTTTTCACCGTCATTTCCTTCCCCGCCGCGCTGACCCGCCCCTATGATCCTGCCGTCGACATCGTCGACCCTTACATCCCTGGCGGCCTGTTTAAAGACGTGCTCTGGAACCTCAATTTCATGTGGATAGACTGGTACGCAATCGACCAGATGCAGAAGCACCAAGCCGCACTCCTCCTGCAACAGCCACCTCCTGTGCAGGAACTTGCCGCAATCAGCCTGCAGCAGTGCCGCATCTACGAAGCCATCGACCGCTACCCAGACGCGCCCAAAGGTGCTATCCTGGGCGCCCATGCCAGTTTAGGCCTGGCGACAGTGTTTTTGAAAAAGGACGACAAACATATTATGTGGGCGAGAAGGAAGCTCGCCGATATCGAGAGATTAGGTTATGTCTTTCCGGAGAAATACAGGAGGCAGATGGCTCTGATGTGGGGGCTGAGTCGCGATCAGGTCGACGAGTCGAATTCCGTCGAGGATTGGTGGTTGCCAAATCTCGAGGGCATGTTGCCCATTCTGCAAGAGATCCGGCGCGTCGTTAGTGAGAGGCATGCCAAAGGCAGTGGTAGCAATTACACCGGAAGTGGTAGCGCTAGCGGTACCAGTGGCGATAGCGGGACTGGTGTTAGCGGCAGTGGCAGTGGCAGTGGCAGTGGCATCGGAATTGGCCAAGGCGATGGCGAGGACACAGACAGGATGATCTCCATTGCTGGATTGCAGGACGTGCGCGATCTAAAGGCAATCTTTGCAAAATTGGACTTGCAATCGCAAGCTGCAGCTGCAGCTGCAGCAGCTGCAGCAGCTGCTGCTCCCCCTCTCAAACACGAAACAATCAAATATCCTGACACTAATGACCTGGACACCGGCATCGATGTCGGCTATGAAAATGGTAATGACCATGGCAATAATGACGACTGGACAAGGAGTGAGACCAGGGACTCAAGCAGGATGAGCGGTCTATGGTCTTGACGAAGAAGAGACGAATCTCTATCAAGAATGTTTTCTTTTGTATTCTATAATTCTCTTCCATGCTGTCTCTAGGGACAAGGATGGTTAAGTAGGGGGAAATCGATTGGATGGTGAACCACTGGTTTTTGCACAAACAGTCACAAACTGCTGTGTCTTTTGCTCTGCTCTGATCTGCTCTGATCTGACCAACGAAAGGGGTAAGGCAGAATAGAAGCTAGGCACAAAAGATAACCAGAGAAGCTGTTGCCAAATCAACATCTCTACCTTGTGCATTTATTTCCCCGAGAGATCTCTATCTACATGACTACTCCTATTACATGCTTACTACCAGTGTATATCAACAAGATATAGTCAAAGCAAAACAGACCAGAAAGGGCATTGTCATATTACTCAATATACATATAGCCAGTAGTGCTATTAAGTTATGATAACCTCATCTTCACCATCATCATCCTCATCATCCTCATTATCCTCATTATCCTCATTATCCTCATTATCCTCATTATCCTCATCATCCTCATCATCCTCATTATCCTCATTATCCTCATCATCCTCATCATCCTCATCATCCTCACCTTTTCATAAATTTCATTATGGACCACTTAATTAATTCTCCTCCTCCTCCCCCCTCCACTACCCCCCAAAAATATCAATAAACAAAAATAACCGGTAGGTATCAAAATGATATCCTGCCACAATCGATTTTCGTTTTTTCCCCAATGCACATACACATCCACACACGCAGGGAGAGAGAGAGGGAACTTACTGAAGCAGCCAAAAACTTCACTGCCATGCCCCTACAGTACGCCACCGTGACTATCATTAGTTACAGTACCTATTATTGGCAACTTGAATGCACTGTCCTCCCAAAAGCCCGGTTGCTGGGAGCGAGAAACAAGTGGAAATTAAATCCCGTAGGCGAGAAGTTCCCCTTTCGTTTTCGTTTCTCTTCTACTTTTCTCTCTCTCTCTCTCTCTCTCTGTATGCCATGTTGTCTCAAATGTACGCGCGCGCGCGTGTGTTTCTGGGTGAACGTTTGCCCGGTAAAAGAATAGTAGGGGTTTTTTTTGTGTACTCTCGCTTGGAATTTATTTTTAATTAATTAGCGAAGTTGGTAATTTCGAAACTATTGCTCTCGGGAAATATTGGTAAAACTTTAGAAGAATCTCACTCGTCGCTTTTCTCTCTTTTTGTTTCTCTACCCCCCTGCTGCTTTTGCCCTGGTCCCACTGCCCCACCCCCTGCAAGACCGTTGAGAGGGTTTTTTGAGCGTCGAACGTGTGTTCGTTCGGCTAAAGTAATCAATCCATCAATCAACTCCTGTGTAAGTCTACCTGTTTCAATCGCCGCAACCCCACACACTTACATCCAAACCTGGTCTGCTTGGCAGTTTGGTTGCTTCGTTTTTCGGACCGTTGAATGCGAACCCGCCATCTCGCCACTCCACCCGGCTTCTCGAACCCATGCTCTTCCGCAGAAACAGGGTTGGGAGCTTCGAACAAGAAACCAGCCAGTCCGGTTCTAGACTCTACCTGTACCAAAGTGATTGTTGTTGATGGATGACCCTTGCAAGCCGCCATGATTAGTTCCAGGCTCGCGAGGGGTCCATGCCTGTCTTCTCCCAAAAGCCGTGTCCACAAAGTACAGTCACTACAAACAGTTACAAAGGCGCGTGCATGGATCTAGCCCATTGACTCGGCCCGGATGCGTCGGCGATCAAATGGCTTTGCAGACAGTGACTAAAGCTTTACGATGCGAGGAAGCTCGCACGCGCGCCATCAATAGCCGCCTGTTGCCTGCTTTCCCCCGCGTTATCGGTCGGTCTGATGATCAACGTAGATATGCAACCAGTTTGCATGAGACCAGTTCGAACAGGTCCGACACTAGACTGCTTCTGATGAGTTGCAGGGCTGGAGACTCCACGGCACTAGCCATTGTGCCGGGGGAGGGTCAAGAGCTGCAGTATCAGGCATGGATGTGATGGCCTTTCTCTATCGGAGCGACCGAACTGGGTGTTCGGACTATAGCGATGAGACGTGCAATGAGTGGATGCAACTGTAGATGGCGGGGCCACAGCATCTGTGGTCATCTGCAGAACACGGGGAGAGAAGGGCGGCCACTCGGATGGTTGGTGGAAATGAGATACTGGGCCAGAGAGCATGGGCGTGGTTGCATTTCCTAGATGACTAACAGTTACCATCTTGCATCGACACTTACCTCATTGACCTCGCAGCACCTGGCACGAGGCGCACAGCTTGGATAAATCTTTGATGGGGAAGCCAACCGAAGGAGCCGGCGGTGTGGCGGCAAAGGCGCTTGGATTCGCTCTTTGATCTGTACTGTATTGTTGTATTGTAACCCAAGCAGAACGCTCGAGTGCCGTACCTGCCGTTGCATCATTTTGGCGTGACCGCATTGCTCTTACCCGTTGGTCACAGCTGTTAATCACATCGAGCTTCTTCTACTTACAGACAGTGTGTCGCGCGACGGAAGCTGAAAATAGAGCCACTGGGCTGTACTATTGGCTCATGTCTGCAGAGGCGGCTCGCTCTTTGAATCATGAGGTCGGACCGATAAATGCGTGACGCTCGATGGTGCACATGTAAGACTGACTGTGAGCTTGTGTTTGGTATCGGGTTGTCGAGTTCGAAAGGCAGGAGCGGATGAGCTGGAGACGCGTTCGGGCCCACCTTTTGGCCTTGGCGTTAGCCGCATCGTTCTGCAGGCCTCGGGCGACGTCAGGCAACATGACTGATCCGCCAGCACGTCTCTCAAACAAGGCAACGCCAGCGCCGCACACAGTCCGTTTCCCCGTCGGTCCTACGGCTACCTTCCGTTTGCGTCTGGTGTCGACAGTGTATGGAGGCATAAGATCACCGCCATGGCCAGCGGAATCACCGGGGCCGGGTACGACAACGATCATGCCCTCCTCGACGATAGGGCAATCCTCGACGAGGACTTCCTGAACGATGGTATGCATGGCTGGCGGCTTTGACAGGAGCGATGGATTGGCTGATGCTGACTGATGCTGACTGACGCACAGAGGTCGAGCCCGATGAGGCGCCGACGAGTTCGGACCGCGCCCCCTTAACGGGCAACATCGAGTCGTCGTCATCGTCAGCTGCGAGACCGATATCCCAGGACTACCTGACATCCCGCATTCCCGGTGAGGACAGGCGTGCTCCGCAGAATACGATAGATGAGAGCGTGTGGGAGACGGTGTCTCGAGACCTGTTCGCGGTATGGGAGAAGATGCGGCAGGTGCTGTGGCCCAAGTACCTGCTCGGCGGCATGCTGCAGCGCCAAGGGGCCGGCATAGGTGATGTCGAGAGCCAGGGCTTTGGCAGAGACCTCAGGGGCCTCGTCGGCCGGTGGCCGGACGCCGACGGCATTCTCCAGGGCGGGCTCAGCGACGGCTTGCGGGACTGGGATCTCTGGTAATTATCGCGCCCTGACATGAAGATGTTCTTTTGCTCAGACCTCGTCTGACTAACTGGTGTAGGGGGCCACTGATATTCTGTCTGCTGCTCAGTCTGTTTCTGTCCGTGCGCGCGAGCAAGGACCAGACCGATCTGGTCTTCTCGGGCGTCTTCAGCATCGTCTGGATTGGAGAAGCTGTGGTGACGTTGCAGATCAAGCTGCTTGGAGGCAACATGTACGCATTATCCTACTATCCCATCCCCCCCCTTGTTGAGCTGTCATGGGGTCATTACTCACGGTGCACACCGCACAGATCCTTCATGCAGTCCGTGTCCATCATCGGCTACACCCTGTTCCCGCTTGTCATCGCTGCTTTCCTCTCAGCGCTTGGCCTGCCAATGATTGCTCGAATCCCGGTTTACATTGTGCTGGCGGCCTGGTCCTTGGCGGCCGGCGTGTCCATCCTGGGCGGCTCGGGCGTGGTCAAAGATCGCGTCTTTCTGAGTGTGTATCCTCTACTGGTCTTCTATGTAAGCTTGGCTTGCATCTGTTTTATTAGTTAGAAAGGGAAGGTAATGCGGGTCGTGTTTTGGACGGAACATGGGCATGGTACACATACACCCCAACCAAGCAGATTGATACAGCAGTACTGTACTTCTGGGCGAGTAATCCAAAAACAAGTTTGAGCAGGATATCTCTACGAAAAGTTAAATTCTATTTTGAATACCGGCAATTACCCGAGGCTCAAGTTATGTCATGCTATCTGGGGCCAGATTGAAGGTGTGTGGATGTGAGGGTAAGAGTGGGTTTGTGTTGTGTTGTGTGTGTGTGAGAGAGAGAGAGAGAGAAAGAGAGAGAGAGTGTGTGTGTGTGAGTGAGAGAGTGAGAGAGTGAGAGAGTGAGAGAGTGAGAGTGAGAGAGTGAGAGTGAGAGAGTGAGAGAGAGTGTGAGTGAGTGTGTGTGGGTGGGTATAAGTCACACCAACCGCTCAGCATCTCTCTTCTTGGGGCTACCGTTGTCGCCTTGATCAAGCACCTGCTCATACAGCCATTTGGCAAACTGGACACTCGGCTCGTCCAGGGTTCGTGTGACGATGTGGGCCGTCCATAGTGTGGTGGGCAGCAGGATGAGGAGGGGCACCAGAAAATTGATTTCGAGTCCCATGGGCCCGATGCCGGGCAAGGGGAACAAATTGATGTAATTCGGCACCATGGTGTGGTGGTGTTCGGCGACGCGTCCGACGGCAGCGTACAGCCTGTCGCCCAGCGACCAGAGAATGGGGCCGTGGACCATGTAGAAGGCGAAGGAGACGCGGCCGAGGTACTGACAAAACCTGTTTTCGAAGAAAGCTTTGGCCCGAGGAATGTGCGGGATTGCGGCTACGGAAAGCGATGCGCCGATGAAGTGGTAGAACCTGCGCGGGTCGGTCGCGGCCTTGGGGGCCAGGAAGGACAGCCAGTACCAGCCGGGCGAGATGCGGAGGATGTCGATGGCCTCGCCGGTGCCTGGCACGCCGCCAATATAGAGGGCGATGACGAGCATGGCGTAGAAGATCCAGGATCGCGCGGGCTTGAAGTAATCAAACACTCTGGGCAGCTGGCCCTTGGCGTTGAGCATCTCGAGCTCGCAGAGCATCATGCCCATGATGAATAGCGCGCAATACCAGCCATCGACAACCCAGAGGAAGTACCAGAGCACGACACAGTCGCACAGCAGCCGCACGCTGGGGACCATGCGAGCAAACGCGAGCAGCATGCTCCACACCACCACCGACCCGCGAAACTCGAGCGCAATCGACCACGCGTGGTCGTTGTAGTCGGTCCAGGGAAAGCCATTGTACACGAAGCTGAAGTTTTTAAACTGGACATACCACTGCCACATCTCGTCGCGGTACGTCTTTTTTGGCGGATGCGTCACCTGGCTGGTGCGGAAGCCGAACAAATGCCACATCGTCATCCAGATGAAGGTGGTCGCTGCCACGAGGATGAAGAGCCGGAACCAGCGCCGGAAAAAGGCGGATGCGAGGATGTCTCCCAGCTTCAGGGAGTCGCGTGCGTATATGGCTCGAAGCGGCGCGGCCGCCACCACGTAGCCGGAGATGACGAAGAAGACTGAGACGGCAAACAGACCGCCGACGAAGAAAAGCCTGAAGATGGGAAAGGCAGTCAGGTAGTACTCTCCTTCGTATCCCCACGCATTGTCTATCTTGAAGTAGTCGGGCATCGAGTGCGTCCATCCTTCGGTGTGGATGGCGTATACAAGCAGAGCGGCGAAGCCCCTGAGCCCATCAAGCCAAGCCAACCGCCGCACCGGCTGTTGTTTTTCAGTCTCGCTGCCGTTCGCCGGCCGCGCCATGGCTGCTGACCGACTGACTGACTGATGACTGACTGATGATTGACTGACTGACTGACTGACACTCGCTCAAAGCGCCTCTCTTCTTTCACTTCCTCCCCTAGTTAAAGAATGTCGGGGTTGAAGGTTTGGATCAGAGCAAAATGCAAGCCGAGGCACCAATTAGCACCAAGACATATCCTAAAGGTAAGAGTTGGTAGTGAGGAGGCGAAAGGAGTGAGAAGCGCCCAACGAAAAAACGCGGATCACGGAGCTGATGGCCACTGGAAGCCCATTCTCCGCCATCCGCTGTCTGTTAGCGTCTTGCGGGGGGTTCAGGTGAAACTTGCATTTCATAGTACTGTAAAAGCATGGAGTATCCAAAGTAAGCCATTACATGTGCAATATATCTACGAAGGTATCCAGTTGTTACCTAGCCTGCTGCCACCACTGCGTAACTTTCAAACTTAACAATAGTTCTAGCTTTCTTGCCACCGCAAGGAGCTTTTCCTTTGGCTGTACTGCCACTGCACACACTCTAAGCGACCTTCGCGCGCGCGTGTGTATGTGTGTGTGTGTGTGTGGGTGCCTACCCTCATCAACGGGTCGGCGACTGTGCCACTGTTGCCGTTGTTCTACAGATAGGGAGCAACGCCACTGAGGGAGATGTGCTAAGCCAGGGCCAGGCCTATCCTCCACTCTAGGCCTACGTACTACAGTACTGTGTGCATGACTTTCCCCAGATCCTGCGCTACTAAAACCTCTAAGACTGCGACAATGTGGGCCTGATGGGCAGATCTTTCACGAAACTTCCACGCTAGTAACACAACTGCCGAGGTTTGCCCCCTCAGGAGCCAGCACATGCGCACCACAGAGAGGCCCACTGGGTCATTATTGGCAGTGAGTCGCTGGAAGTTAAATTAGGCTTTCTTCAGCCACCAGTTGAAGCTCTCCGGCTCGCATTAGTGTGCGGAACCTTGCAGGTGCCGAGGTGTGCGTGCGTCACATGCTCATCACCCCGTCTCGCTCAGACGTTGACCCTGTCGACAATGCCAAGGCCTGCGATTGGCTGGGATTGGCTAGGATTGGCTAGGATTGGCTGGATTCAGCCGTGCTGTGGCCGAAAGCAGGTAAATTGCTGGCGATCTGCTCAACCCCTGGGATGGCCTAGAAATTTGTGCTATGTACAGTTGAATGGGCCACATTGTTATTTGCTTTTCGTGCATATACATTTTATTGTGCACTGTCTTAACGGTCGGGAGGGAGTTGAACTCTGGTCGAACAACAAGAGAGGGAAGAATGAGGGCAATGTGAGCAGGTAATGCCATACAACTAAGCAGCGATGTCGGCTCGCGGTCCTTTGAGAAAACTTTTCGGGGTGTTTGTTGTAGGAGTCGCTTTGGTGTTTGCGCATATGCTTGTCGAGCTCAGCCTGAACAGAGAAGAAGTCGTATCAAGGACGCTGCGTGCTCTCAGAGGCGAGCTGCCGCTCCTGAAACTAAAACCTGACGACGATGAGGCCGCCCTGGGCCCATACCATGACTGGTATGCACCAAAACGAAGCTCACTAAGAACGTTTGACTATCGAGAGATATCCTCACTGTCGTCACCCAACGGAAGCTACTGGCCCATCCTACTTGGCAAGAATCCCGGGTACAATGCTAACCTGATCCCTCACCCGTCCGATGACAAGCTCTGGATCGTGGTCGTTCAGCGCGAGCAATTCTTCGAAGACTTCGATCAGTCGGAGCAGCTGGCATGTGACGCAGCCTTTTCTGACGGATCTCTTGTCTGTCAGCAAAATGCGGTAGCGTTGCCGATCGAACGCTCGATCTTCGGTATTTGCGAAGACGCACTCGAGTTTACCAATTTCCGTCTCGGACCTCGCGATGCGCGCATGTTCTATGGGCCGGACGCACCTTTTCTCATGTACGGGTCACAGTCGGAGTACATCTGCATGGGACTGTGGATTCAGGATGTGCGGATGATGCTCAGCTCTTTCCCAAAAGGAAAACAGTTCCAAGCCGACCTGTTCAAGTCCCTGACCGAACTAAGACGGGCAGATGCCAAGGGTCCGATCGAGAAGAACTATTTCCTTTTCTGGGACGATCGAGGAACTGCTTACGTGCATTACAATCTCTGGCCCAAGCGGGCGTTTGCGCAGGTAAATGCCAACGGCAGTGGCGCCCCAGATCTTTCAGGTCCATCATCAGACGCCGACAAACAATGTATGAAGGCGCTGATGCCCGAGGTTTCGCGAGAGGTTGAGTCAATACACCAGGCAACGAACTCGCTATCGATCACCATGTGCAAGCGCGCTGAGGCAGGCTGCGTGCCGGACAATTCCAACACCTTCATCATGCATATCTTCCACCACAAGGGCTACTTCCAATTTCACGGAATCTACGAGCCGTTTGTGATCTTGTTCAAGAACAGCGCGCCCTTTGCCATTCACGGCATCTCACAAAGGCCACTCTGGGTAAAGGGACGAGGCAATCTGACCCTGGCCACGGACGCGGTCTTGTACAGAAATCATCCAGAATATATACCCAAGAACCACACCGAGTTTTTCTACATCACGAGCATGAGCTGGAAAACCCATGGTCAGAAGTACCACGGCTACCTCGATGACGAGCTCTTCCTGTCATTCGGCATCGAGGACTCCAGGTCTGGAGCCATCGACATCCTCGCAGGAGACATCCTGAAGGATATGGCGTATTGCCAATAGACAATTTTGAGGCCGCTGTCGTCGTCGTCGTCGTCGTCGTTACCATCGACATCAACAATGACATTGTCATTGTCATCCTCCTCGTCCTCATCCTCGTCCTCGTTGGAATCGGCAGAGTTGACAGTGTCGACTTCTTGGCAAAGAAGATATTTCCTAGAGGAATGGGGCCAGAGAAGCGGAAGAAACGCTGTACTTGGAAATCTGATTTTTCAACCACATGCATTCGCCATTTACCACTCTGAGCAACCCTATGATTGGATCTCAGGTTAATCTGTTGCAAGTCTGTGTAAGACAGCAGCCTCGATGCGAACTCCCCAATTTGGACCGTCTCAAGGGTCGTCCCTGTTGTGGGGTGGCCAGAAAGAAGCAAAAGGTGATGGAACAGGGGGTACGCAGCCGGGTTTAAACCTTAGCCTGGGCTCAGGCAAAAGAGATGATGATTTGGAATGACAAGATGTGTATAAGTCAAGGTTAATATTGCTGTCAATGTGGCCAGGTTGTGCCAGAATGGTAGAATACCCCGTAAAGTTAATAGCTTGAGAATCCAGTTGTTGTCTGTCTAAGCATTCAGTATGACTTATTACTATGGCACAGAACCCTCGCATGAAGTCAACATTAACCTGGCTTAGTCCGCTCCAGAAAGGGAAGCGCGAGGCGACTATAGTGACTATACTATGGTAGGCGCGGCACGTGCCAACAGACGTAGGGTGGACCCTGTCATGCCAAGACCATGGCCGCCTTTAGACAATTGACTGTCAAACAGCCTTCTAAGATACTTCAACCCCATTTCTGCCGCGAGGAGAGGAAGGCTGCGGTTTGCTGCTGCTCTGTGTTTAGCAGACACTGCCGCACTGTCTGGCATGTGATTTGGGAGTTGTTTGGCACTGCCGCAGGAACAGTCACTTATCTAACTCCCCTATGTCGCCCCAGTCGTCCGTCCACTTGCCCGATTAAGCCTCATCTGGCAATCGCAACTCTCGATCTACGACAATGGCCTCGATGGCCGAGGCCGCCGCCAAGACCAAGGCCGCGGCCGCCGATGCAGCCACTACTGCCGTCACTGCCGTCGACGACACAGTCATCCATGACCCGGACAGCCCCCAACCAGGCGACACTTCTGACGCAGAAGGCTCAGAGCGCACCGCCCGCGAGAAGCTGAAGAAGACGTCTATTGCCGCTCTGCACCGACATGCTGCACCTGCCACCGGCATCGCCACCGCAGCTGGAGCCGATTCCGGCCATGGGCCCGAGCCCGAGCCCGAGCCCGAGCCCGAACCCGAGCCCGAACCCGAACCCGAAAGTGCCATTGCCGACCCTCCCCAGGCGCTGTCCACGGATGCCGATATCACAGACGCAGGCAACGAGAACGGCGGCATCCGCGGCAGACCGTCTAAGAAGCGGTCCTTCGAAGACCTGCAGAAAGACGACCCCGCCAGCGCGACGCAGAACGGGTTGGCCGACTTGCCAGATCCCAAGAGAGGCAGTTACCACAAACGCATGCGGTCACGCGATATCGATCATGCAGATTCTCCAAAAGACGGCGGCAAGCTTGACGATTGCGGGAATCCGGTGCAAGAAGAGAGCGATGACGATGCTCATCTAACCCCGGGCGGTCCAGGCGTGCTGGTTGATGTCGACTCTGAATCAGACGCCAACGCCCAAGTAGAGAATCAAGCGGGCCAGGCCATCTCTCCCAAGGACGCAGAGACTACAGACGCACGTCCAGAAGACGCTGGCCATGAATCCGAGGCCACGGCGGCCGCAATGGACGGAGCCTCACGCTCAACACCGCTACCACTACCTTCACAACCACAACCAGCCAATGCCACTGGATCCGCTCCGTCCTCAACCCTATCTCCATCTCCCGGCTTTGCAGACGCTTCCTCCACCTCACCCTTTGGTGCGGTTGGCTCGAAGAAAGAACCAGCCAAAGATGTGGCCAATGAGCCTCCAGCCACAACGTCCAGCTCTGCCTTTGCATCCTCCGGTCTGTCTGCATTTGCATCCTTGGAGAAGTCTCCTTTTGGTGCAGCAGCCTTAACAAAGCCCAGCAGCAGTAGCTTTGGTGGACCCACGCGTGGATTCGGAGGCGCGGTCGCAGCTGGCTTCGGATCGACTTCCACCGGCTTTGGTGGCGCTTCTTCTACCGTGGGAGAAAAGACGACTTCGGGCTTTGGAACCGGCGGCAGCGGCGGTCTTGGCCGTGGCTTCAGTTCCGCTTCAGGATTTGGAGGTAGCCTAGCGCCGAAACCATTTGGATCTGGACTCTCCAGCTTTGCCAGTCCGGCAGGGTCAAAGTCGACTTTTGGCAAGAGCAAGCACTTTGGCTCGAAGGAGGAGGTCAATGAAGATGAACGTGACCAAGGTGCCGATGGAGATGATCACGCTGCCCCCGACGACAATGATGACAGCAAGCAGGACAGCCGCTTTCGCGAACAAGAAGGTAGGTAGACCAAGGACCCATTCCCCAGAGCCACAGCACTAACTGGCCATCAGTCGAAACGGGCGAAGAGAGCGAGCATGTCGAGTTCCAAGCACGCGCACGACTCTACCATTTCGACAAGGAGTGGAAGGAGCGAGGCACTGGCAACATCAAGATTAACACCCGTTACCAGCTAAAGTCTCTCAATGGCAGAGAATGCCCAGAAGGGGACGATCCTGATCCTGAAGCTGGTGACTTTGCCACAGAAGTCCGCAAGGCTCGCGTCGTCATGCGCGCCGACGGTGTCCACCGTGTCATACTCAACTCACCCGTCTTCAAAGGCATGAAGGTCGGCACTAATGAAGGCAAGCCTCCAGTTGGGAGAACGATGTATTTGACTGGTCTGGAAGATGGCCAGCCTCGACTATTTCAGATCAAGGTGAGACTGCCGATCGCCCGGCATTGGGAATGAGGGCTGACGTGACTAGATTGGCAAGGAAGATGTTCTGAGAGAATTCTACGACAAGATCGAGGAACTCAAGGCAGACCTCGAGTACTGAGTACGGTGTGTTTGACCACGGTCGTTCCTTCGTTATACAAGCTACGGCCGACCACACACCAGCAAAGCGGCATTCCATCCATAAATCACTCCACTCGGACAGTAGAAGCCATGGACGGATTTGACATAGCAGACTGATTGATTGCTTGACTGATTGATTGATTGATTGATCGATAGGTTGGGCATGGAAAGACGGGCGCTTCAATACAGACCATGTACGGGACGAGGATCTTGATGATCCCTCTCCTCCAACCAGTCACTTAAGCACTGCAACCCCTGCTTTGCATCCTCGTCCTCCCTGTTCTCCTCACATTCTCTCGATCCATCTCGCTCTCCGCGCGCCTCCTGCTCACTCACATCCTCGATCCTCCTTTCCTTTCATTCTCTCCCAGTTGCCCGTGAGCAGGCACCGTCATCCACTCTGTTCACGCTGGCTTTTCGTTCCCCTTGGCCGCCACCTAAGGACGAAGAGGAGAAGGTAGGGTACGACGAGCTAGAGTACAAGGAACGATCAGTTCCTTATTCGTAGGGTAGATAGAGTTGTCTGAATCATGTCATGTGATTAGACGACTACGGCAGCTACCGGTAGTTAACTTTTTAAGTAATTAGCAATTAAGTTAAATAGAGAATGATTACGTTATCAATCAGCCTCCGCATTTTCCCACGTCAACTCCCGCCAAGACGGCGGCCAATTCGAACTGAAATTATCGAGGACGGCGATCGAGGAGCGGCGACAAGCTGTTAAATCGACTCCAAATCAATCGATCTCATCCCGCCGGTTACTGATCCTCGATGTCAACTCTGCACGAAAAGCGGCAGCGTGGCAAGGACGCCAGTTACTGGTGGGCACCGTACTCAGGATTCAGTCGATGGGGATATTTGTTCTTTTCCCCCCATTGCCCACATCCGATAACTCAGACCAACGCGGTTCCGATGCTTCCCCGACTTTGCCAACGTCGTGATCTTTTTGTTTATAATTAGTTGGTATAACTTTAACATCAGACATAGCTCAATGTTGCGGATTTTCACTTACCATACTCATGAAAGTTGCCTGCCTTCCATCATCTCACTCACATCCAGCGAAGGAAAGACTGACTTGAAGCACCTTGTGCTTTGACCTTTTGTGTAATTCTCTAGCTATGGCCTTGTCTGCGCGGGGGCTCAAGTCTATCGTCGCCAAATCGCCGTCCGATGTTGTCATTCTCTCCTCGCTCCGCACACCCGTCACCCGTGCGAACAAGGGCGGCTTCCGCAACGCCTACGACCATGAGTTGCTGTCCCACGTGCTCCGTGCCACCCTGGCGGCAAACCCCAACCTGCCAAAGGAAAAGATCGACGATGTAGCTGTCGGTGTCGTCCTGGCCGATCTTGGCGGCAGCAAGGCGGCACGTATGGCACAACTGCACGCCGGCTTTGATGATCGCACGTCTTTGCACACAATCAACCGAGCATGCAGCAGCGGTCTGGCAGCGGTGACGAGCATCGGCAACTTGATCAGCAGCGGCCAAATCGACGTCGGTGTCGCCGCGGGCATGGAGAGCATGACCAGGAATTACGCCTCTCGCGCGATTCCGGTCCATCTGTGGGAGGGGCTGAGAAACAGCCCCAACCAGGCGGCGCGCGACTGCATCATGCCGATGGGAGTCACGAGCGAAAACGTGGCCAAGCGCTACGGCGTCAGCCGCGCTGACCAAGACGCCTTTGCGGTCGAGAGCCACCGCCGCGCGTCGCATGCGCAGCGCACAGGGCTCTTTGACAGCGAAATCATCGCCGTCGAGGTGCAGCAGACCGAGCTGCCGCCCAAAGGCTCCGAAAAGGACACAGCCGTGCTCGCACAACTCAAAACATCCACCGTCGTCGTCACCAAGGACGACGGCATCCGCCATGACATCTCACTCGAGAAAATAGCCAAGCTGAAGCCGGCCTTCTCCCACGACGGCTCGTCAACGGCGGGCAACAGCAGCCAAGTGTCCGATGGCGCGGCTGCCACGCTGCTCATCCGCCGCAGCACCGCGCACGAACTCGGCCTGACGTCTTCTATTATTGGCAAGTGGGTCGCCACACAGACGGTGGGCTGCAAGCCCGACGAAATGGGCGTCGGCCCCGCGGTCGCCATCCCCAAGCTGCTCGACTTTACGGGCCTGCACACCGACGACGTCAAGATTTGGGAAATCAACGAGGCCTTTGCCAGCCAGGCGCTGTACTGCATTCGCAAACTCGGCCTGGAGAACCGGTTGCACGAGATCAACGCCCGCGGCGGGGCCATTGCCATCGGTCACCCCCTTGGCATGACGGGCACCAGGCAGCTAGCCACACTGCTGCCGCAGTTGCAGCCTGGTGAGACTGGTGTGGTGAGCATGTGCATTGGTACGGGCATGGGCATGGCAGGCTTGTTTGTTAGGGAGTAAGAATAGTCGGCGTTGTTTTGTTTTTGTGCAAAGTAAATAGATTTTAGAAATCGACAAAGAAATTGGTCAAGAGAAAGAGAAGTTTTGGGGTAAAGCGGTGTGTACACACATCTATCTACTGTACTGTACTGTACTGTACTGTACTGTAATGTAATGTTATACCCACCACATCGTCATAACTGGTTCAGACGTAAAAGGTTGAACATTGGAAAAAGGTTACTTGGCACCAGCAGCCTCCAAACTCTTGACAGTATCAACAACGGAATCTTTCAAAGATCGATACTCAAGGCCGAGGATCTGCTTGCTCCTCGAGTTATCGATGCCATACACACCCTTGGGCTTGTCGCTCTCCAGGTTCTCCGGCAGCCGGGCCGCAAACTGTGGGAAGTTCTCTTTGATAATCTGCGCGACCTCACCGTTCGAAAAGTAGCCAGCAGTGACGAAGAAGCGCTTGCCCGCGGCCGCGGGGATCTCGATGGCCTTGACGTGGGCAAGGGCCACGTCGCGCACGTCAACCCAGATGTAGATGCCACTGGGAGGTAGGCCCTCGGTCTTGAAGTCGCCGCGGATCAGGCGCAGGACACGCTCGTTGGACGTGTTGACCGCGTCTAGGTTGTTGAGGTAGCTGACGATGGGCCCAAACACAACGGGCGGGTTGATGGTTGAGACGGAGAAGTTGGGCTTTTCCTTCTCGACAAAGTCCCACGCCGCTTTTTCGGCCAAGGTTTTGGAGGCACGATAGGCCGTGGAGGCGTCGTTGGAGGCTTCCTCGAGTTTGACGGGATTCCAGTCGGCTTCGTTGTACGTGGGACTGTGGTTGGCAGAGTTGATGATGGCGGCGAAGGACGACGTGATCACGACACGGGTCACGGTGGGCGCCGATTTCTTGATTGATTTTAAAATGCCGGTCGTGCCGAGGATGGCCGGATCCAGGAGATCCTTCTTCGGGTCTGTCACTTTGAAGTGGAACGGGCTGGCGGTGTGAAGGACGGCTTCGAAAGGGGGGTCGGAAATGACGGCTTTGTCAAAGGCCCCTTCCTGAGCGATGTCCTCGACGATGACGTACGATAGCTTGCTTTTCGGTTGGCCTGGGTGGTTACTCAAGATCTTCTTGCCCTTCTCGTCCGAGCGGACGGTGAAGACGACGTCATGGCTAGAAGGAGCGGGAGTTTTTATCAGTCTGGGTTTGCTGGCTTGGACTTGCTGTCGTGGCAGAAATGCTTTTCACCTACCCGTACTTGAGCAAGATGTCGACAACGTGTGCGGCAATGAAGCCAGATCCGCCTGTGACGAGAGCCTTGACCATTGTTCCTTTGTTTTATTGGAGGGAATAGAACTGTCAGTGCTGCGGGCCCGGGTAGACAGAGAATCGATAGAAGAGTAGAGATATATGGCAAGAAAGAAAAGGAAGGATACTTTGTGTCGCCCGAGTCCTGTACCATGGCGCGATTTATAGGTCTGGTCATGCTATCAGGCTAGTAACCATGTTAATGATGTTGGCTATTAGCATTATCGTAGTTAATAAGCTGCCCGATTCCAAGAAGGGCCTAGCGGTGCAGCGGGCCAGGCGCAGACTACTGGGATATTCTTCGCTACGGTAGAGCCTGTGAGCGGGTCGAGTAGTAGGTGGACAGCATGCGCGGCGATAAGGCAACTGATGTAGAAGAGCCGTGAGAAACTGAGAAGTGCAAGGCAGAGAGACAGGCATGAATGGGGCACAACAAGTGGGAGCGCTCACCCTCAGATCCACTCTGTCGCGGGTCTGTGCTGGTGACTCATTTAGCGGTTGACGACGTAGAAAATCCCCGTTTCTCCGTTCTTATATCCGATGGTTGAATTTTGTCAGCCCCTCTTTCCTCTCGGGTTTAACGTTAAACAATGTATCTCCTCAGCAAGCCGTTCTTGATGCTCAAGGCGACAATATCACAAACAGAAATTGAAACATCTGCATCGGGCTCACAGGCCGCTGCGTCGACACCGGCGCTTTGGCCTCGACGCTGACTCGTTGCCGGCTCAGCAGAGCGGAGCCGTGGTCACGTGAGACGAGGCTGCACGAGGCTGTTGACTTCTTCGACGTCTCCAAACCCACCGCAAGACTCGGCCAGTCTGGGGTTTTTGACTAGAGAGTAGAAATGGGCAACGATGGTGGAAGGTGAGGCCACGCTCTTATTGTCATCAACGCAGACCCGGCTGATCTGGCATCAGCATCCCCACTCGCCGTGAGCTCGTCAAAGAGGCGGCGCGCAATCCGACAGCAACGGCGCTGAAGGAGAAGCTGAGAGAGCACTTGGCGCACCGATGGTCGCAATGCCCCGTGTCACACACGGCCTTGGTCAGACCGGTCGTGTCGGACTATGCCGGCGACCTCTACAACAAAGACGCCATCATCCAGTTCCTGCTGCCTGCCGAGGTCAGTCCTGTCGACAAGGCAGAGTACGACAAGTTTATCCAGGGCCGGGTCACGAGCCTGAAGGACGTGGTAGAGGTCATTTTCGAGACTGAGCACGACAGTGTGGCCAAGACCGACCGGTGGATATGTCCAATCACATCGAAGGTGCTGGGCCCCGCCGTCAAGGCCGTCTACATTGTGCCATGCGGGCACGCCTTCTCGCACGAGGCTATCAAGGAGATGCAGGCAGAGCAGTGCTCACAATGTGGGGCCGCCTATCAGAGCCGCGACATCATCCCCATCCTGCCCAGCACAGATGCTGAAAAGGCCCAGGTGCAGGAGCGGATTGGCAGTCTCCGAGCGCAGGGCCTGACACACTCGCTGAAGAAGGCGCCAGGCTCGAAGAAACGCAAGGCCAACGGCGAAGTCAAGGCGGACGCAGGCCAAGGCCAGGGATCTGCCACGCCACAGTCGGGCGTATCGACAGCCAAGCCATCAAATGGTATCAAGAACGCCGCTACGGCCAGCCTAACAGCACGCGTGTTAGAAGAAGAAGAGAGCAGGAAGAAGCGACGTCTGAAGAATGAAAACATCGGCTCGCTCTACAGCAAAAAGACAGAGGCCGACAGAAAGCAGCGAGACGCTGACTTTATGAGCAGAGGCTACTCACTGGCCACCAAAGCAAAGTAATTAGAGACGACCTCCCGTCTCGCCGGGACTGGACAAGTCGAGCATGGTCGGACGAAGTCTTGGCATATTTGTAGTATTTGCACACCCCGATCCATCACCTCACCTACATCCATAATTTATCTGAATTATAATCTCGAGCTTCGCCCTTTGGATCACGCGTCACCCTTGGGATCAATCTCGCAGCACTGTCATCCGCCATGGCGTCGAGTCAGCGTGTTTCCTCGCTCATCTCCCGTGCCTCGCCGTCGCCGTCGCCATTGCCCTTGCCGTCTCCTTACGTCTGCATCAGCTGCCGCGTGCACCACCAATCCATCTCATTTTCGCTTCGTTCCCGGTCCCTTTCATCCTCGTCTCAGGCCCGCAACGGCAACCGAAACCGAAATCGAAACCTGCCTTTCACTGAGAAACTGCGTCGCAAGATCTGGGGCACCGATAACCCGCCCGGACTCGCAGACCCGTACGGTGGCCCGTCTTTTCTCGAACGGCACTGGGCGCAGCGGGAAGAACGCTACAGGGAGAAGGATGAGGCTCTTGCTCAGCGGGAAGCAGCTGATACCGCAGAGCTGGAACTGCAATTGGAAGAGGAGGAGAGAGCAAGAGAACTCGGGCAGCAGCAACATCAACAGCAGCAGTTTCAGAGCCAAGACCCACGCATGCTGAGCAGCACTAGGGGCCCGAGACGGAGAGCCGGGCTTGGAGAATCAAAAGCAGAAAAGGCCGAGACGGACATAGACGTCGATGATGTCGATGCCAATGTCAATATCGCCGACGCCGAACCTGGCGAATACAAGCCTGCAACCACGTGGCATGGCCTGATTCATATTGGCCACACCGGCCACTGGCAGGACATTGCGCCGACCGAGCACGACGCTTACCAGCCGTAGGCATTCCCCATTTTTCTTTTTCTTTTTCTTCTTTTTCGTTTCTTCTTCTGCTTTCAATCTGTTGACAACAACTGACATGATCATCCAGCTGGTTCGTCGACTACGACAATTACTACGACAACGCCAACAACAACAACGAAGGACACTCTCCCCGCCTTCGCGCCGCCACCCGCGAAGAGGCCGAACTTCTCCTCCGCGACGCTGCCGACCACGCCGGCGTCGAATTGTTTACAACAGTAGAAGATGAAGAGGGAGGAGAGAAAGAAAAAGACCTCGCATCCCAAACCCTCGACTTGACCAACCCGGCCACTTTTCAGGTACGAACGAACGTTCATAAAAGATTTAAAAATATCCTGACTGCCCTTCCTTCCCCTCCCTTCCCTTTCCTTCCCTTTCCTTCCCTTCCCCCCATAAGCTAACCAGTCTTATCTAATCGATCTATTTAGATCATCAAGTCCTTCCGCGCGCTCACCGGCTTTGCCTTTGCTGACTCCTTCCTCTCCTCGCTCGTCGCTCGGCCCGACGCCGCTGCCAATGCGACCTATGCCGACCTGATCACGCACTACCTCGACGCCACCACCAAGCCCGCTCCCACAAACGTCTACGAATCGCTCGTTGCAAAGCACGAGCTGGCTGCCCAGCCAAACGTCTTGATCTTCCCTCGCCGAGAGACGCCCGTCGACAAGGACAAGGAAGTTGGTCAGTGGAAGGTCATTGAAAAGGAATTGGCCCAGAGGGGACTGCCTGTTTTGGGCCGCCTGAGCGTTTCGTCGTCATCATCATAGCCGTAGTCATCGCTCTAATGTATATATATATACACTTGTGTACTAGGATAAATTTGGCGCGCCAATCTCGATTTTTACGCAGTATACACTCTATAGATGCGGTAGATATGCTGCAACTCTGTGCCAAGCTCACCCACCTCAAAATTTATCCATCCACCCCCTGCGCACAGTCTCCATGAGAGCTCTCTTGCCGTATAGATACAATGGCACCGTCGTGGTCAGACAGGCCAGCTGAATACAGCCACTGGCGACAAACGTCGTCCTGGGCTCATCGCTCTCCAGCCAGTTCGCAAAGAACAGGCTAAACATTAAGCCGTGGAAGATGTTTTTGCAGAAATTCAGCGCCACGAGCGCTTCGCCCGCATACTGTCGGTACGAATCCACGCAAAAGGTGATGGCCGTCGTGCTGCCTAGCGAGCAGCCAAATGAGATGATGCCGAAGAAGACTGTGGGCACCATGAAGTTGTCCCGCTCTTGCGCTGACCACCCGAATCCCATCAGCCCAATCGCCGTGCTGATAGCCACGGGCAAGCTCATGACAAGTCGAAACTCTGGCTCGTACACTCCGCCGTTGCGTCGAGCCATCCACTTGACGATCTGGTCCGACAATCTGCCCGCCACCGCTGTCCCGACCATGCCACCTATAAACGGCGAAAGGTACACCAGGCCCACCCCCAGCACTGAGAAGTGATACGACGACCGGTTGCCGAAGATGTACGTGACCGACTCTGACAGAACAATAAGCCAGCCAATCGACAAAGAATAGACCGATGCCGCCCAGGTGAGAGAGCGCTCGCATTCTTCTCTTCCATCGGAGACGGTGGACCGTAGGGGGCCCATGGAGGTGGACTCACTCACTCAGATGCAGGAGAAGCCGCAGCATGGGGACATCCACTGGCATTATTTTCAACATCTCTTTGCCCCAGGGAATTAAAATCAGTCTTGTCATCGGTACTTCTAGCATCGCTCGAGAAGGCAACATGTAGCCGCGGTCTGGCATTGGCATTCTCGGCCTGGACGCCGAGCGCCCCCTTTTTCAGGCTGAGGTAGAGCAATCCCAAGGTCAGCCTCCTCTGACTCCTGGATTTTCTCCTCCTGTTGCGGAACGGCCATTCGTCTACCTCGATCTATTGATGGCCGAGTTGGTTTTCTGAGCAGATCGGACAAGCTCCTTACCATGCCCGGCCGTCTCGACTTGGGGCGCGGTGTTCGATCCCTAACGGTCTCTGGAACAAACAAAAACAACAAGACGCCCCCAAAGGCTACTACTATCGCGACGACGTAGAAGACCCGCCTCCATCCCTTGGATTTAATGATAGTGGCGCTAACCAGAGGAATCAAGTTCTTGCCACCAAGCAGAAGCAAAGTATAGATGCCGATCCGAAAAGCCCGCTCGTGGAGGTAGAAGCTCTCGGCAATTGATGCTGATGGCACTTCGACAGGGCTTATAGATATACCTTGAAACAATCGTGCAGTGGCTAGGTTGGCGTAGTCCGGAGCCAGACTACATCATATCGAGAAGACGACAAACATGACCGAAGAGACCTGGTAAACTGGACGCTTGCCATAGAGGATGGCCGTAGGCGAAACAAAGACACCGCCAACGCTAGGCCCATCATGAACAGGCCGGTGGTTCGAGCAACCTGAGCGAAGCTGACGTGAAACGTTTGAGCAATCTCGTTGAAGCTGGCAGCCACGACCGGAATCATGCCGCCACCCAGCATACAGTAGAAACCCAAGCACAGCAGAGCAGTGTCTCGCCTCCATTTGTTCCAGTTCAAGGGGTCGTTTGGGCTTTCATGCAGCTATGGCTCCAGGATGATCTTGCTATCTGGTGTCCGTTTCTTAGCTGCCGCCGATGAAGCCCTCTGCCGTGTGGGGGTGGCCGTCTGAGGCGGCATGGATGAGTCACGTCTTCCCGAGCGCTGGTGATGCATGCCCAGTGGCTCATTGTCGTGTGAGGCCAGAAGGACTGTGCCCGGCACCTCCTCGGTGTATTTATCGTTTAAGACGCCAAAGCTCCATTTCTCCTTGGGCGGCATGCTGTCTTCGCTGGCCGAGTCACCTTTCCCAGCATTAGTAGCCATTTCGACCAAATGTTTGCAACTGCCTACCCGCTCAGCCTTATCGAACTGTAGGTATCTGAGACAGGGTAAGCGGGGGGAGTAGGGCAAACAGAAAAGCGGGCCGTATTTTATATTCGGTTGACTTATACTGGTTTGTACCGTAGGTAGGGACTAGGGCAGTGTTAAGTATGTAGTGTAAGAGAAGTCGGCATAGGAGCGCGATCGTCAGGTCTACTTTCTTGATGTGGTGGGCACCTGCCATCTTGTTTCTGCTTATTCCCAAAAAGGTGCATCACCTGCCGAGCCCACACACGGTGTCGATCGATCACCCGACGCGGTGGATATGTCAACACGCAGCGGAAAAGTACCCAAGACCACCTTCAGTCTCGGCTTCCGAAGCCATGCCCGCCATTGCAAGGCAGAAAAACAGGGTGAGGCCTGGAGTCCGGGGGATAAGGGACCATTCAGTAAAAGAGGCCTGGGCTTGGATTACCTATAATAATTAATATATGGCCCTTTGTTCACATTGCATTCCAGGTAGCCCGCACGTGTTGGCTGGTCATGTGTCTACTGTATGTGAAACCGCTTTTACAGTTGGCCAGTCGGTGCATCATGCCGCAAAATAGTCGTCTACTACGGTATGTACAGTGTGTGCCCGGCGAACCCCTACGCTCAATGACCATTTGCAACACCATTCGTCTCCCCATTGTTCCTGACTTTCCGCACCTGCCTTCTGGTCCTTACCGCCTCCGCAAGATCCTCCAGCATGCCTACCGTCGTGCTCCAATTGACGCACTTGTCTGTAATGCTAACGCCCCTCCTAAGACTTGCTAGCCCCCCTTCGGGTGGCACAGACTGGCTACCCTCCTCCAAGTTGGACTCGATCATGACCGCCACGATGGCGCTCTCGCCTTGTCTGAGCTGATTGGCGATTGTCTTGGCCACGCCGGGCTGGTTCCTGTGGTCTTTCTGGGAGTTGCCGTGGGAGCAGTCAATCATCATGACCTCGCGTTGCCCCTTCTTTCTTAGCGCCTCCCGAGCGGCAGCAACACTCTCGGCATCGTAATTAGTGCCCTTTGAGCCTCCTCGCAGGATGACGAATCCA
The DNA here is from genome assembly GCA_003709845.1 of Chaetothyriales sp. CBS 134916. Classification (NCBI taxonomy): domain Eukaryota; kingdom Fungi; phylum Ascomycota; class Eurotiomycetes; order Chaetothyriales; family Domatiomycetaceae; genus Domatiomyces; species Domatiomyces globalis. The sequence goes on from QQXO01000004.1 coordinate 67,367, forward strand.
TCGTCGTTGCCGCTAGTTCGAGTGATGGCAGCAAGGCCCTGCTTGGTCACGCCCATGAAGTGATGCTTAGCAGCAGCAGCACCCACAGCGTCAATGGCGACCGACAGCGAGCCGTCCGTGCCATTCTTGAAACCGATAGGGAACGACAGGCCCGAAGCCAGCTCGCGGTGCAGCTGCGACTCCGTCGTCCGAGCTCCAATGGCCCCCAAGGAGATCAGATCTGCCAAGAATTGGGGTGAGATGGTATCCAACATCTCACTAGCAATCGGCATGCCCAAGCTGGTGAGGTCCGAATATAACTGCCTGGAGACCCTGAGGCCCTTGTTGATTTTGTAAGACTCGTCGATGTCGGGGTCATTGATGAGGCCCTTCCACCCGACTGTAGTTCGCGGCTTCTCAAGGTAGGCTCTCATGATGATGCAGAGGTCGTTGGAAAGCTTCTCAGCCAGTCCCTTGAGCTGTGTAGCGTACTCAACTGCTGCGGCCGGGTCGTGAATGGAGCATGGGCCAACCATGACTAGCAGCCGGTCATCTCGCCCATGGATGATTTCTTTGCATTCCTTTCGGCCGCGAGCTACGGTGTCAATCGAAGCTTCCGTCTGTGGAATCTCACTTTGGAGGAAGGCAGGAGGGATCAGCGAGTCGTAGCCCAAGACTCGAGCGTCTTCACTTCTGTGGGCGAGGTCTGTAGAAGGCATGGTAAAGGCAGTGACGGCAATGGTGGCGGTGATGATGTTGAAGGAATAGTGAAAACGCGATTTAATGCTAGTCAAGCAGCACCCCCTGTATGGAGAGTTGCTAAGAGATATATACTACTTATTTATGATTCACAATTCGGTCGACCGCTTGAGAGGCAGAAAAATAAAATCTCGTGGGGCGGTCAGGAGAGACCAGTGGACCATCTAGTTAGTTAACTTTTCTAACCATTTTCGGCAAGGACGTACTGCCCACATATCTGCAAAAAGGTGGCTCTAACTAACTTTTACTCGCAGACATAGTCATAGTATCCTCTCTAGCTACGGACAAACTTCTACAGTCAACCCTGCTGTCTGGCAGCGGCGCGAGCATCCATTGGCCCGAATTTCTCCCCTCCTCACAGGCAGTAGGACATGCTCTGCTCTTTGGACTCTCCACCAACATTGGTATATACCGTTTTTGGGATTGGCCTTAGCTCAAGCAAACTGTGTGACAGCATCCATGGATGGGTCCTGCAGCTGATTCAACTTCCGCTAGTGTGGGATTTTGGGTCTTGCTCCAGATACCCATCACTGCTCGAGCTGGATTGACCTCATTTTCGACTCCTCGCGCCCTAATGCATGCAGTATTGTGACTGTCTTGTCTCCTAGATTGCTCTTAAATACTAGCCCATATGTGGATCTTCAACTCGATATACAATCATGAAAAGTTGTTGCTTTTCTTGTGTTCAACCAATCGGATCCATCACTCATATAGACCATATTCTCCACTCACGAAAGTTAAAATGCCAGTTGACTTATTATTATTAATAAGGCCCCGAATAATGGCAAGCACCAACAAGCGCTCCCACAACAGCACTTTTCAGCCCTCTCAGGCGCAAAAAAGACTTGATCGGCTGGTATTTGAGAATCCAACCCCATACTAGGACTTACCAAAGTTTGGTGCAATGATGACCCTCGAACCTGATATCCCAACTGACGATGCTGAAATCGGAATACAGCACTTGCCACCTTGTACAGACCCAAGTGCCCAAGGCCAGGCTGCTTGTCGCATTATTTCATCGAGCACATACTCTACATTCCCATTTGGTTTCTTCCACAACCATCATTATACCCGCCTCTCACATGCATTCTCCATGGCATAGTTATGATAACGTGCAAGTAGGTCTGTCTTAGCAACTTTTGCTTGCGCCGAAAATGAAAAATGGACGGCTAAAGCATCGCTCTCCACCGCAACGCTCTTGCCCAGCTTCTCGGGTAGATTGACCGTCAGCCACTCTTCGTCGACCGCGTCTATGGGTAGGTTGTCCAACACATCGTCCGCATACACGCAAATGAGGTTGATGCTCAGTCTTTCGTAGTCCGTGATCCACGCTTTCCCAAACTTGTACCGGTCGAGCCGGTTGTCGGCCAGGTTTTCCAGAAAGGAATAATGCTCTTGAGCCGCGATGGCCCATGATTCGAGACCTGTGCCCCAAGTCGCGTACTCGATCTCTGCAACCGGTGTACGGTGGATGTCCGAGTCGTTTTCCAGTCGAAGCCATCGGTGATTGTCGTACGGTGGATCTTGGTGAATATCGAAGTAAAAATCCGACGGCCCTTCCCAGTACGGATAGTCCGTGTATCGCCATGATTTCGACCCTATGTCTAGCAACGGAGAGTCATCCTCGTCGAATACAGGGAGATAGGGATGCATGGCGCCCATGTGGTAGTGCATCCAGCCCATCAGCGGTGAGTTGATCATGTTGGCAGATGTGACCAAGTAGTCGGGGTTGCCATGTTTGAGCGAGACTAATCGAGGGATAGTATCGTCACCAACCCAGACCACATCGTCGTCAATCTTGACGTAGAAACTGCCTCGTTCGAGATGATCCCACGCAACATCGTATGCATCGTAGTCAATTTCCTCTTCCGATATTTCAATTTTCTTGTAACGCGGATGCTCACGAAGAATCTCTTCCAGATACTCCAAATCATCCTGGTTGTGGGTGTTTTGAAACCAATGAACTTCGTCGAACCAGCCTCCGTTGTCCACCAGGTTTCGCTGGAAAATAGACGTCAGCACACAGCAAACAATTCAGTTAGCATGTTGTACTCTTACCTCTAGAAAGCATTTCAATATCTCTACTCGATCTCGTCGACCGAAGAAGACTAGGCCGATAACCTTGATACCCTCTGGCTTCCGGAATTCCTTCACCCCCAGACTGGTGGTGAAAACTGGTGGGGGAGGAGGTGGCGATAGTGGGAACACCGCTTCACCATAGTAGTTGCTTTTGTAATGGTTCATCGCAGCGAGCGTAACAGCAAGTAGCACAAATATAGCAACACTGATTATCCACCGCCGTCGCTCCCTGATCGTCTCTGAAAATTTCGTCCCCGCCATCCCTAATAAATTCGCGACGCCTTGAGAGAGCGCTCACCTTGCCGCCTCTAAAAGTTCGATCCCGTGATCCTGTTTGTTAGCACATGATATGTTCCGGTGGACATTGCGCACGCCACCAAGGCCAACACATATATGCGCCCAGGGCAGTAATTAATAGGGATGATAGAGATTAGAAACCCATAACCGTACAGAAAAGATAAGCTAACTTTTGCTGCAAATAACACTAGACTAACATGGCAGGCACACTCTTTGCGGCATCGTACCCCTGGAATTCGGGTTCTGTGCCGTACGAGCGAGGTGGTACCCGTACTGAGCTTTCACCATGCATAGCCAGGATTTTCGATGGTGTGATTGGGTGCTTGAAGGTGGTGGATTTGATGGATTTGATGGATTTGATGGATTTGATGGATTTGATGGATTCTCTTCCAGTAGGGCCTGGATCCTCCCACCTACATCGAGTAGGATTTGCCGAAAACCTCAGACGAATACGAGATGTTATCATATCGACGAGTACAGTAATGGTACATTCCGGCCCTTCAGACGGAATGAGGGAGCAAGCTAGGATGGCGAGATGCAGTCTTCATTCCGCTGGCGGAAGCGCGCCATTGTGGAATTGGCCCTCCGATCCAATCACCATGGACGCTCATTTCGCCTACAAAATGTCTCCCATAAGCCTGGGAATAGACATCTATCAAAGGAAATTGTCATTAAATTGTCACCCACCCCAGTTATGAGGTAGGTAATAAGACCACCAAGGCGCCGTCGTTTCCGCCTCAGATAGATATACGGCCCTGTGCGCCCTACTCTTCGATATCAAGCAATATATTCAATTCTGCACTCATCTGATAGTGAATCATCAATCGTGATTTCCTCCTGCGCAAGCAGGTGGGGTAGAGTCCCGTGCTACGTTGCATACCTCCAGGCGACTCGCCACTTGACACCTGTCATGAATGACACACGCATATATATCGGAATCCCTGAATCTTGTCTGCCATGGCAAGATTCCCCGTATTTTCAGGGGTTTGGGGTTCCCCAGCCTACTGGCGTTCCAGGGCGTGACAGGTTGTCATTCAATTGTCACTAAGGCCTATTTGGCAAGGGGATAAGACCTCTGAAAATATCGACTGACTCCCGATTTGGGAAAGCGTAAACTTTACGCCAAGCACCAAACACGGTTGGGGTGAATCCCATTTCTGAGCTCATCAGTGACATGGCCATCTCCCATTGCTATTATTAATAAATGTTCGGATTGCTAAGACGTCCGCAGCTGGAAACAGCGTAATCACCTCGGCCGCCTGTTTTAGGTGATTTACATTGTTGCCTATCGCCGTTGGTGCCGTGCTCTCACTCTTGCGGAATTTTTGGGACACAGAAAGCGGTCCAAGTTTTCTTGGCCAATAAAAGCTCAGACATCGCCCCGCACTGGAGCGAAGTCCGAGATGCCCTATTCTACGATAGACATTTGGTCTCTGCCCGATGCCTCTACAGCCTCATTCGACTTCCTAGAACCCTCTTTTTTCAAAATTCACGGATCGACTCTTCCAACCCCTGCAACAGTCAGATAATTATCCGAGCCGGACAGCAACAAAACTCAATATTGGAATGCGGAATACAATCATCCGCCTGCTCACCAATCACTTACTAATCACCCCTGCTTAACGTAGTCCACAAGCGAACGAGACACGTGCGCAGTACTCACTCCTCTTCTAGCTAATGCCTACCCAATCACGCATCGAAAAAGTACGACGAGAGGGTCGTATGACTCCCGCGCTCCAGGCCCTTAGTGTCATCTTTACTTGTCGTGCCGCATTCTCCGCAACGTTCTCGGCATTAGCTCCCCACGGTGATGCAAGATCTTGAGGTCTTATACCTCTCACAAAGCTGGCGAGACGCCGTAAGATTCTTGACATGGTGGATTTGCTGAGCAACGACGGTCCGGCGTGATGTATGAGGTTATGTAGCTCACAGGATCATGTCGAACATTGGTAGAGACACTGCATCTAAATAGGATGATTCGTCCGCTTTTATTCTCTTGAAGAAACTGGCTTGACTCTACCAAGAGGCCTTTGCCGCGCGCTGGCCAGCGGCTCTGGCGGAGGAAACGCCATTGCGAGACGGTGCAGATATAGTTTCAGAGCATCACCATCTCTGGGAGCGAGTAATTACTCTTCGCCGCCCCAAAACATGAAGCAGATTGTCAGGTGTTCTTGCCCCTGTCCGCATACTGAATCATGGAGATCCAATAATAGAAGCTGTTAAAGAAGCAGGTATGTCATCCGGCACGCATTCAAGGCAGAAAGCTCGGTCAGAAGATACGTCGTGATAGGCAGTAAAGGCAGATACCCTACTGATGATGCATTCGATGTTTTCGTGATTGGATACATCTGGTGCAGGTTTTGCTGGTAGCGGCAGTAGTAAGTGGCCGTGCCTGGTTGTACGCAGAGCGATCATCCATCCGGTCACTGGTCCGGCTGAGCATGCGAGGCAGCCGAATGCGTGGGCTCTAGATTAGACTGACAGATTCAGCAGGAGCCGGTGGAGAAATTGGGGGCTCGAGCCAATGATCATGCCACGAAGCGACCAAGAGTGCCAGGGTTGCGGTGGGGGCCGGGAGTATGAAAAGAGGGGGAGAAGAAAAGAAAGAAGGATAGAGAGAAGAAAGTCGACGACGAGAGTAGGAGGGCGGGTGGCTTTTTATAGATTTCAAAAGCGGCGGAGTGCCAAGCCGCACGCCATCCCCGAAGAGGAAAGGCTGCCGGAACCGAAGGCGGATTTCCCTCCAACGACTTTACTCTTAAATTATTATTAATAGGAAGGGTGGGATCGTTGTGAATACCGTATCTCATTACGATTTGTACTGTCATGATCTTGCTAAGGGCCAGTGCTTGGCATCCGTTGTCACGTGTAGATGGGCGATGAAAGGAAGGATAAACCAGTTTTCGGACTCCCTTTTTCCTACTCCATTTTCCTTTCATAGTGTCACGTGAGTTTCTAGATGCCAAAGCGACGCTGCTTTTCAAAAGGTCCGCGCTTTTATTAGATGAGGCTTATGCCCTTGGGTGAGCAGAATTCCCAGCTCGGAGGATCATTCAAGTGCATCTCTGTCTGGACGATGGATCATAGCTTGTCGACGTCCATTGCCGCCCACCGCCGCGTTCGTCGGATAGTTGCTTGTTTCAAATTCCAGTTGAACCACAGACGTGGTGAGCACTCGAGGGTCACTCCAGTTAGTCAGGGCGGTCGCACTCTGGCTCTGGAACCTACCCACGACTACAAGGTCAGGCGGTGGCAGCCAGAAAGAGACGAGGACTGCAAGATATCGATCATCGTCAAGATAATATGGGAAACAATCATCTCCCCGAGGATTCCCCATTCTTCGCGTCTTCCTGATAGTGTTATTTGTTGGGCTTCACAAACAATCGAACAATACATGGCGCTACCCGGTCCTAGGAGCAAGCATAGAGCATTGACGGACCCTTACCATACAGCCCAACATACGTCTTAATCAAGAAGCCCAACCTTGGCTAATTTCGGAGTCTGTAATCAAATGTGCCCGTGCTTTGTTTCCCAGCCAAGGTTTTGTTTGATTCCGCGTCCTCGTAGTCCAGGGTGACCTGTGCTGTCTTCATAATTACACCAGCTTGCAGGATCTGTTCCTCATCGCTTGCCACATCGCTATATGCGTCCCTTTGGTGCTCGTTGTGGTTATTAATATGGCTAACTTGGGCCCTAGCACTTAATCTGTGAGAATTCCCATTGGAAAACTTCTTGGATGTGGCTGCGGATGATCTGGCTCCGAAGATACGGGGAAGCAGCCGCTGCAATGGAGCTTTCAGAATGGGTAGGGCGGCGCAGATAATGGACACGTCCACTTCAAGAAATGTCCAGCTGTTGGATTGGGCTTGGTAATCTTTGAATCAAGTTCGTCAGCATTGTCCAATAGAAGCTGGTGGTAAAGAGTCGCGGCTTACAAACGGGGTCTTTTTCGGAGGTAGTCGGACCTAGCATGACGCATCTGATGATGGTACAAGCCATTACACTGAAGCACTTTCAGTACAGATTCTAGAATGAGTGCTATTGTGAAAGACATACAAGACGCCCAGGCTGAAGACAAGTATCAATCCCAGTTTCTGTGACAATGGCAATTTCAGTCGGACAATTTGATTGATCGGCATGGCGATAAGGGCTAGATCCGCGACAATGGTAAATACCGAGTTGGCGTACCACAGCTTTCCGATATCGACGCAGTGGCCAGGGAGGGTCTTTTTCCAAGCCTTCTCGATCGGGCTAGAGAAATTGTAAATGTATGCCTGGCCTCCAGCACAATGCACACTTACTCGCATTGCCAGATGCTCGTGCAAATTGCCGCGGTGCAGTACGCGGCCACGTACCCGATGAACGTCCAAGATATGATCTTGAACATTCGTGAGGGAAAGATCCTTAGGTATAAAAGCATAATGCTAACTTTGGTTAGGCCGTTTGCGAATTTGTACAGAAGTTGGGCGGCCCAAAGCCACTGAATCATTAATCAGCATCGAGGTAGTCAAGAAGTTAGACGGCCAAAATGGTATGTTACCTCGAACGACAGGACTTTATTGTGTGCATCAACCTGTTTCGTGTGCAGTCCCATGCCGTAATACACCTCTGAAAACAAAACTCAGCCTGTGACGAGTGTCTAAGGGGAAAAGATATACCCATGTTGTAGCAAATCGTCATTCCAATCGCCAGCGCCTGTTCCCCTCAGTAGCGCCCTCAAGAGAATACGGAAGGTCGTACAAACCAAGGAAATCACCAATGTGTAGTCATCCCATCCAGTCAGTCGATTTATTAGAATACGAACAAGAAGTCGGCAGGTGACGAAGAACCCAGCAATTGTGCACAAGATAATACTGACGTGTGCCAGTCGCTGCCCATGAGGGTTGGCAGGCAGCCCTGCTGCCGTCTTCATGTCGATCTTCGTGGTTGGCGCCGTAGCATGAATATGCATTTATGGAGGTGGAAAACATACTATATGTGCAAAGAAAACATACTACATGTGAGACGACTTATACCGGCACGAGTCTAGAAACATCATCCTAACTTTGATCTAATAATACTCAGAAAAGTCAAGTTTTCGGGGAAGTAAACCGAAAGGGCTAGGTCTCTCTAGTGGGACAATTAGTGACAGTTTGCCACCAGGGATGTGCTGCTGCTAATGCAAGAGACGATATTATTTTGTCAAGGTAAATTGTTCCTTAATTATCACTAAACCCGATGTGGTAGGTGGTTTGTGCGACAAAACGCGTAGACCCCTATCTCGCAGATTGCCTTACTAGATATACGGCGCTGTGCGCTCTCTTCTTCGATACCAAGCAATATATTCAATTCTGCACTCATCAGGTAGTGAATCATCAATCGTGATTTCCTCCTGCGCAAGCAGGTGGGGCAGCGTCTCGTGCTACCTCGCGCACCTCCATACGACTCGCCACCTGACGTATTTCCTTGAGAGAGCCCTGATTCCGCTTGATCGAATGATATGATGTCGTTTGTGATTTTGGTGTGGGCTGGTTCCCGACTCTCCAGTTGGTCAAATCTTCTATTACAATATGTGAGTTCGCAAGTGGTACAGCGTTTTAGAGCTGATACAGTATGCCAACCTTTTCGCGATAAAATCCAATTGGCAGCAATGGCCCGTTGCTATCGATAAGGACTGTCCCCTCAAGCGGAGGCCAACGTCGAACTGGGCGTTTCATGCAAGTGCCACTTATTGGCGAGGCGAGGAGGAAGAGGAAGCCAGCGGCCATCAGCCCATGAGGCCGCAGGGCTCTCACTTTTATTTCATGCATATTTGTGGTATTTTGTCGTTGTTATTGCTCTCTTACCAATCCCATTTTCGACTTTTCACAGATCGCCAGGTGGATTTCAAGGATGTCACATAGAGTCAAGAGTTTCTGGAGTTCAGCAACATCCATCTAAAGGACTTACAATAGCCTTACTTTTCACCGTCTGCATGCACTGTGTTGATCAATTCGAGATCAAAGGATGCCGGTAGAGTTTGACCCGTCGATGCAGGAGAGGGTCTCACACTTGAACTCTTCCCTGTCTTCTACAGTATTAACCTACTAGTCTTGTTCCGGGGGTCTTGGTTCAAGCCTTTGGGGCTGAACCAACTCAAAGCAGGACTGAGCAACAACGCCAGGCCACGCTAATCTTTTGCGACCACACTAAAAAGAAACGCTTTGCGAGATAGTGCCATTTCACACGACTCCGGCGAACATGGGTGTCCAACAATGCGCCTCATATCCTAGGAGTCCTGCTCACATAACACCGAAGCGAATCCTCTTAATTTAACAAGCATTCGTGACGAAACAACTAATAAGTACCAGTTTCTACTGCGTGGCACTCCTATTGCGCTATCTGCTTGCAATAGCAACATAATTGAGAACAATCTTCGGCCGATGGCCTAGAAGTAGGCCAATCCCTGAGATCGCAAAGTCTTCATTCAAAGTCTAGGCGCAGTCAGACGTACTGTGCTGCTATTGTCAAAGTCTGGTGTGATTCTCTGATTATCCGAAATTATTGATGAATATTAATTAAAACGAAAGCATGAAAGTTCATGCACACTTATAGTCTATGTCTATAAGATCAAGTCCTAACCATTCCTATGTGGAGACAGTTAGTTGCGTTAGCACTTGCTGTATGGTGTATACGAAATCAGGGAGCTCAGTGCGTCATCCAGAAGGGAATAGTCAATGAGCTTGCCTGTTCCTGGAATGATCGCGTCGGCAAAGCTGAAGCCAGTGGGCACAGTTGAGAACCCACCGAACTGACTGCGGACGTCAATGACATTCAGTAGTCCTTGACGGTTCACTGTAAAGTTGCCTCCCGGAGACGATGTCTCACCCGTCAATGGGTCAGTGGCCGAATTGTAAGCGGAAGTGGCTGCAGCTGTAGATGCATTGAGCTGCTTTGCGATCGAGCTGATGGCACATGTCTTGTGTGAAGGGTCTGCTAGGTACTTGTTTGCAGCGTACATTGCGGACGTAAAATTCTGCGCAAGAGCGCGCTCCGTGGAGTTGCTAAGCGCTGCCTCTCGAATGGTAAATGCTGATGAGGAAAATGGTTGGATGAAGTCGACAATTGATGCAAGGATGTTGGGACGTTGTGAATCAGGAAGAACGCTTCCCTCGCTCGTGAATGGATACGTCAAAATTGTGGCATAAACAGGAGTACCGTCGGGAAGAGTGCCGTTGATAAGATCAGCATAACGGAGCACGGTCGATCCAACAACCTGATAGAAATGTCAATAAATTTGAGCCGAGAATCTGGGGAGGTGGGATTTACTTGAAAGGTGTAGTCGCCGTTCGAAAGATAAAGCCCGTACAAAGCAAGGACCTTTTGGAGGATGTATGCGTATCCGCTTACTGGAGAATCCACCATCAACGCCTTGCCCTTTAGCTGAGTGATGTTTGTTATGGAAGAAATAGACGCAATCGTCAACTCCGGTCCCCCATCAAGCTGACCCGTGACTGTCAGTGGCTGCTGTTGGTTGAACCGCAGGTTGACGGCATTGTCGACGGTCCCCGTCATGATATCATATCCGCCATTGAGTAGCTGGTTGTACCCGTAGGTAGAGTTCGGCACTTGAAGATAGGTGACATTGAGGCCATAAGCCTGGAAGAATCCGAGCTGGTTAGCCACTGAGTAGGTGGCTGTTTGTGTAAATGCGCCATAGTTAATGTGCTGGAGTGTCTGTGAACCTGAGGCGGTTGTATCCTCTGGCAGGGCGCAGGCGGCAATTGCCAGACTAAGAAGGGGCAGGATGTACATGATGACACAAGGACGGCGAAAAAGAAGATTGAAGAATGAAAGCAACCAGTTACAATAGAGATGTCGCTGGCGCAGGACTTTATCAACAGGAGCTATTCGGTGGAACAATCAAGGAAGCTTTGCACCATTGCCATCAGTCCAAGGCTATGCTGAACGGGGCATTAATACGCATTCAGGAACGCCACGCAGAAAAGTTTCTCGGAAATCTAGCCGTTTAAAGTAACTTCAGGTTCGGCAGCACACTTTCCTTTAATAGGTAAACTTGCTCTCCCAAACGACATGAAGGAAAAGCCCCACTCTTCTACGGTGGTTGTTTGATTGGTCGGTTGCTCCTGCGCCGACCGGACCACTCTGGGAGTCATTTATTAAGCTAGGCACCCTAATTTTTCCCTCTAATTTACAGTCCCCATTCAAAAGTTTCCGTACCCCGCCTCTTTTACACCAAAACACACAACATTCTTTCTCAACAAATTAGGCGTCAACTGGCTGTGAAAATTTGTAAATCTATTCATTTTTATATGCTAGGAGTCTTAGATAATAGATATCGCTCTGAATTGTGCTGTTCCCTGTTAAAGTCAAGAGAAGTCTTGATCCCATACAAATTCTGAAAATTTGGATGGAGAGTGAACTTCACCTAACTTCAAGGTAGAATCACTTAACAACAGTGCATCAAATAATAAAGCTCTCTATGAAGAACTTGGAGCCTTTATTAAGCTCTTGGATTTCAAAATAAGAAGCAAAGACATTGTCTAATGAAAATAAAAGTTAATAGGGTTTGAAATGATCATGTTTTGGTGTAAAATGGCTGGGGTACAGAAGCTTTGACGTGTCACTGTAATCCCACCTGGTCAATTCTCGACTTCATTCCCACCGAACATCAAACATATTTCAGCAGTGGTGTATAGTAAAGCTCCTCGACCTGTTCGGGCATGAAATGGTCCTGCAGAAGGAAGAAGACCAGTTGATCAAGGCGAGGTGATTTGAAGGCGCGTAATATAGGCAAATCCTGCTTTGAGGCAGCCGCAAAAGGAAGCTCGTAAATGGAGGGGACACCTGGGAGGCGAAAGCGAGCAGAGAACGAGCACTCGAGGGAGGGCGGGGCGTTTGGCACTTGTCGAGCACATAGTGTCTGTCACACGTAACAAGACATAACTAAGGTGTCAGATCAGGGCCCGGGCGAAATTCCATTTGCGGATGCCTAGTAGCGTTGGGCCTTTTGGGGGTTTTCATCGACGACTGGGCCCGACTCGTGGTGGGTTCGCAGGCCCGGCAATCAGTCAGCACGTTTCCGGGCCATCGCTGGCTCCGAAGCGTCTTTTTCCCGAAACCACAGTGGCACAGCGCTTACACCCCGTATTGGCAATGTTATGCCTCAGCTGAACAGGGAGCCTGATCTGCGGCGTGCAAGATCAGATGCCGTGTAGTTTCGCGGAAAAAGGTATGGCGCGTCTTTTTCTTTGTCCAGTGGCTGGTGACCCTGCTCGAGGTAACTGCAATGTGTGTAGTCGTACTGGCCCTTATTATGAGCTTCTAGTAGTGTGGAACGAGGGGGATGTTGAGGAATAACACTGATGGTCATATTGCAGAGGCTTATGGGGGACACCAATGAAGAGAGGTCAGAGACAAACGAGGTGAAGCCTCGTTCATCATGTCGAGCGAGTGAGAAAGCTTCGAGGGGGCCCTTTGATTGACAGAAGACTTTACGGCGCTACCAAAAGGGCGCCGGGGAAAGGGGGGTCGACCAGTAGGTGCTGGGTGAGGTGTTTTTGTAATTGGAGGGCAGTGTTAGACTGCAGTATTGTTGACGCGGATAATGGGGTGCCAGAAGCAGTGTGTGCAAGAGAGGAAATCGTGAAAGCGGCGAGGGGTGCAGACCTCTGTGTATAAAAGCGGGAAAAGGAGATCAGGTCAGACAGAGACACTAATCTCAATATGGTAGGCGCTAAGAGCAGGCTTGGCACACCTTACTGTACAGGGCGACAGTACTTTGTAATAATACGGTAATAGAGCATATCTGCGCTTGCTTTGCACTAAACCCCATTTGGCCGGCTGTCATCTCGCAGAGTGCTCACTCTACTCTTTGATATCCAGCAATATATTCAATTCTGCACTCATCTGATAGTGAATCATTAATTGTGATTCCCTCCTGTGCAAGCAGGTGCTGTAGAGTCCCGTACTATGTTGCGCACCTTCATGCGACTCGCCCTTCAACATCTTCTTCCCTAGTCAACTCAGTTGTTTATGCTCTCGAGTATAATTATTAACTTGCGGTATCCTACAACTAGTGTGAAGATTGCAACTATGGAGATATAGATGAGCCAATATTTCTAGGGCAAAGGTGGCGAGTCTTTGCGTTCTGTGAGACCTGAAAACATCTACCAGCTCCAAAATCCGACAGATTGTCATGACTCGCTTCACGGGTCCAAGAGTCATAAATGCCTTATGCTAAGAACGTCGCTGCCTCATGCCAATGCTTCCTCACACCAGGGGGCCCCTGGGGCATGGGCCGGCATCCTCATACTGTTTTGGTTACAGCAGATGTCGCAGCTCTGTCAGAGAGAGTCTCAGTATCCGAAAGATCAGAGGGACGTGCGATAAGGATTTGCAGAGCATAGGAGGAGTATTCGGTCTTCAAGCTCTGAGTCTTGTGTGAAAGAGTAGGAACGGTCCGTGAATGATTAGTAAGCAATTGGTAAGCAGGCTAGTGATTGTATTCCGCATTCCAACATCTTGTATCGTCTTAGACGTAGAGGACTCCAAACCAATTCAAATCTCTCTCATATTCCTCTTTGTCTTCCATCTCTAGAAGTTTCTAACACCCAGAACCAAAGGTTTAGCGCCGTGGAGGAAAGGCAGAGAATCCACTAGTAGATAGCTAGATGATACAGGCACATTTGTACTTGAGGTGTACAAGTTGAAGTGAGCTTATTAATGAAGTTGACAACACTAGTCTTATAGATCAGGCAAATGCTTGGTCCATCTCCCTATATAGTAGTAATTTGTGTGGCTCCTTACTGATGTACACTGCTATACTATTGCTTTGGTCTGTTGTGCCGTGCATCAAAGTGCTAAGTACCTGAATGCTCTGATGCAAAGAGTCTATGCGCTCAGTGTGGCATTTTACCAGTATCACGTGTCCTGACATGGGCACCAATCCTCCTGGGTTAGTGCGACCCATCGGTAAGCTTGAGTCGTGACAATGATGTTGTAAGAAAGAAGGAGTAACTGTTGGGGGGCAAGTTGTGATGTGGACGAGGGAAAGAGCAAGAGGAGCAGGGACATAGTGTCGATTAATGAATGAAACTAAACCTGAAGAGGAGGAAGACGAGTCTGCAGAGGGCAGAGGTCAAGACTATATATCTTTGTGACGCGTCCAAGCTAGTCCCAAAGAGGGAATAACGGGATTGACGTCACTGGACCTTGGTGTTGGTAGTGACACCACCCCCAGTTACGATCGCGATCGCAGATGTCCCCTCCAGAGGCCTCAGCCTCATAACACAAGTCGTATGGTGGTGCTGTCAGAAACGTAGGCTCTCGTCGGCGGAGAGGTGGAGGGGATAATGTTTGATGGTATTATGCTATGAACCTACGTCCTTTGGACAACGATTCTACACTTGAGGAGGGTGGAATCGTTGTTAATAGCTCAGTACGATTTGTACTGTCCTGTGTGGGACGAAATGGAGGAAAGAGGCCCGATCACTGGATTAGGTTTAGTCCGATCCACTCTATCAAGCGATATTATTGGCTGCTTGATATTCTCCTGAGGTCTTGGCACTCATCTGCCACGTTTCATCGGTAGCTTCGAGAATCTCCTCCTAGACAGACAGATAGACAATAGATGATCTGATCTCACGACCAGAGCGCAAGAGGCGCACCCTATGGTAGACAATCCATCATCCTGATTACGCTAAGGGCCAATGCTTGGCATCCCTTGTCACGTGAATATGGGCAGTGACACTCATTCTCTGGAAGCTCGGTCGCATGAGTGAAATTGAAGAGCTGTATTGGGTTGTGACCAGGGGTCGAGTCGCAACACTAGGGAAACATCACCGGTCTACCATTGCTGCCCACGAGAGTCTGAATAATACATGGGAGGCGAAGAAGGGGTACGCACATCAACTTCGTATTGATCCACTGATCACGGTGTCAGATTATGAAAGGTTATATATCCAGATTATCGAGGCGAATCGAGTTACGAAGGATAATGACCGTGCTTCAAGTGGCGAGGAATAGTAGGGGGAAAGGGCTCAACGTGGACTACGGTGAAAAGCTAGGTTCGTTTGACAAAGATTCAAACACCGGACTGACAAATCATGTTGGAATGAGAAATGAGGGAGCGCTCCCACAAGGGGTTGTAGAGTCCGATCTCAGTGCCCAGCTAGCGAAATTAAAAATTTATACCATCATGACTTTAATCTGTGAATCAAACCGTGGAACAATGTGTAAATCAACACTTCTGGCCTCCTACTAGCAGCTGTAAACTTATGGCAGTTCTTGAAAAATACTTGTTGCCCTGTCTCTCACATGCCAGATGTGAAAGAAAGTACCCTTGGTTCTCTGGATTTCAAGATCCAACTGCGCCATACCAGCAAAGACCCAAGATCCCTCCGGCCACAATAGCGACAGGCGCGGGTACTTTGAACCACGCATTACCCGCATACGAGAGGACCGTGATCACAACCCACCAAGGGTCTCGGGCCAAGCTCTGCCCACTGGAAGACTCTTGCGTCAAATACCCAATCTGCGACAATCGGTATACGGCAGTAAACACGAGACCGACAGCGGTGGCATTGATCCCCCTCAACAAACTGGTGACTAGCGACTTATGTCTCAGCGATCCCCAAAGGCTTTGAAACCCCACTGCCAGTATTATACCCGGCACGAAGATCCCCATGTAGCTGATAAATGCACCGAGGACGGTCGAGTACGGTGTGCCAAGAACGGCGAGCGCACCCAAGTAAACAGCAAAGTTGAAATTTGGGCCCGGAAAGGCTTGGATAATCGCCAGGCCGATCAGGAAGTCTCTTGGGGAAACCCAGCCTGGCTGAACGACATATTCGCGCAATAAGGGAATGACGACAGGTCCACCGCCGAAGATGATGGTTCCGGCGAGGTACATGTTGGCAAAGACGTTAAGAAGTCTAGGAGGATTGTTGAGGACTCCATGTGCGATAAGAACACCAATGAACGTAGCTGAAATGGGTCAGTCTTAACACGACATCGCGACAAGGGTGGAACTACCAAAGAATCCGGCTATGATAGTAAGGCCAATCGGGATAGGAATTGCATACGACTTCACATCGGTACGGTCAACTTCAGCAACTGGAGCTGTGTCGTTGGTCCTCGGAGCTGGCTGGAAATTCGTGCTTGCTTGCGCTGCTACGTGTCTTCGTTGGACGCCACTGATGCCATCTTGATTCGAGCGGGTGCTGCGCTCAGGGAGCTCAATAGACTCATCTGCTTCTTGTCTTGCCGATTCAGGAGTAGATCTGTCACGCCTGGCCACCCATTTAGCTCTAGCCTTTCCAATTTGCTGCCTCAACCATGAATCCCAGATGACTGTGACAATGCCTCCAGCGACGATCAGGATTGGGAAATACCATAATGCGCTGTAACACATCCCTGCACAAGCACCAAAGATGACTAATATGCGGGTAAGTTTGTCGTTGATAGCTTTCTCTGCGAGCTGGCTGAACATCAGCCTCTCTGTCCATGCACAAGCCAATAATAGGGGGAGGACTTCTGGAAGTCGCCACACCTGAACAGCAGCGAGCGCGATAATCCCGACTGTGGATGCATTCAAGCCAGAAAGGAGAGCGTACGCCATAGCTGGGAGAACTTGTTTGATCTGACGAACTCCGAGAGCCAGAGCAAACATCCCAACAGCACCGGGTAGACTGAATGGCTAGGCGTTAACCCCAAAACGATGGCCCAAAGCACGTCTAAACCACTAACCTCCAGTTCAAGAAAACAATCACTGCAGGTAGTATACCCGCATGGATAAGAACAATGCAGAACAGTAACTTGGTACTCCCTGGTCCAGGTAGAGCTTGACAGACGGCGAATAGCTCCTGATACTGGATGACTGTTGGCACACAGAGACACCACACACGTACCGCAAACACGCGGAGACAATTCAACATACCACACGTTCGTCTATCCACGGAATTCTGCCATGGGTTCCTTGCACGAATCGGCGATGCTGGATCTGGAAGTGGACAGGAGGACCACCGAATGCGGTGAAGCCGAGATCCCAAGTGCGCGAGAGAACGTCTCCTAAGCGCAAGAGAAACTTGTTCGTGTTGGCGACGTATGCATTGCTTTCATCACGTGAATAATCGCGCACTGCGTGAAGAACTGAAAGAATTGCCATGTTATTTCCGCTGAAGGAGGAAGATGGGGCTCAAGGCTCTTCGACCTGAGCGTTTTGTACGGTAATAATGATGTTGTTGAACATCAGACACGTGGGATGGAGGCCTGAGGGGTCTTGGCAGTGAAGGTCATTCAGCTTGTTGGAATATGAGACAATCATTCGCCTTGCATCCGCTCATATCTTGCGGCGAGCTGACAAATGCCACGGAACAGAGCCTGCCGATCTACTCGGAGTTGACCGATTATACAATGGATATTATATACACCCACAACTTCTCTGTTGGTAGCTAGAAGAATTAGCCATACGACTCCCATAGATCGGCCCTACTCTTTCACAGAGCTTTCCAGAGCTTATTCAGACTTCAAGTCACGAATCTTCCTGAGTTAAAAGTTTGATAGTACATATATAAACTAGCCGCTCACTGTCGTCCTAGGTTCCGGAAGAAAACCAAGGCAGTCGTCAAAGACGCGACTGCCAACCCAACATTTACCCATTGGGCTGCATGAAGGCCACGCAAAAGACCAGGATCGCCGGAATGTGAAATGTCATTTCCCTGCACACCAATCTGCGCTGAGCTTGCGATAGCCAAACCTAACGCGCGGCCGACAAAGTTCGCAGTCATCAAGAGGGCACTTCCAAGAGCTTGGTCTTCCCGCGGCAGCTCTTTGGCAATGACTAGGCTGCCCACAGGCCAGATAACCTCTACACTAAAGCAAAGAACCATGGCTGGAAAGCCATATGCCCAATATGTCGTTTGTGGTGAGATAGCTGAGATGGCGAACAGGAGTGGAGGTACAGTACAACAGACCAGGCCAAACATGAGTATGTAGAACCCCGGTATTCGTGAGAGCGCCAGTGAGAGGACGAAGGAGAACAGTACTGCGCAGGTTAGGGGAAGGGTACCCAGCAGAGCGAATGAAAGGATCAACTTACCGCCAGAAATACCAGCAGGGAGAAAGCGCAAAGTTGTTTGCAGCTCGCTCAGACCAAGGTAGTCTTGGTAGCTATAATTGAGAATCCTTAGCCTTTGTTCTCAAAATACTGGAAGGGTGGTCTAAATCCACCTTTCAACAAGGAGGAAGCGCCTACAAGTAAGTTGCGAAGATCAGGAAGCTGTTGTAAGAGGCAAAGAAGCATCCAATCGTGATAAGTAGGCCCGAGAAGTTGACGTTGCTGAACATAGATAACTTCAACAGAGGCTGTCGACCCGAGCCTCTCTCTAAGCGACGCTGCCAGAAGACGAAGATAACAAGCAGAATGACAGCGATAACAAAGGCCGGAGGAATCCAAGGCGTTGACCAACCGACAACATTTCCCTCACTCAAAGCGACGAGCAGAAGGAGCAAGCTGCTCGAAACGACGGCTCCACCAAACCAATCGACAGTCAGCGCTTTGTTTCTCTGACCAATGGCTTCAGTGCTTGTATTTTGTCTCCGGAGCTTAGGTGTAGGCATAATTACGGCGGCAGCAACGGTTGTGAAGGCCGCTATAATAGCAGGGATCCAGAATACCCATTTCCAGGACAAATAGCCACCGACAAGACCACCAGCGAGGTTTCCAAAGATGGATCCAAGCGATGCAACGGCGGCGACAGCAACAAATCCTCGGTTTCTGGACTTTCCTGGGGCAAAGGTGGTAGCTATGGTCCCTAATCCTGCGGGTACCATCGCGGCGCCGCTTGTGCCCTGCAGGAAACGTAAGATGCAAAAGGGGATCTCATCTGCCGCGAACGGAAGGCAGAGAGTTGAAAGCGTGAAGAGAATGGAGCCGATAAGAAAGACGAGGCGATGCCCATAGACATCGGCAATGCGACCCCAAAGGAGCATCAGGCAACCTAGCGAGATGTTGTATATCGATACCACAATTTGCTGGCCACTGGCCGGGATATCCAAGGCTTGGCCGATAGAGGGCAAGACGATAACCACGGCTGACATATTAAATATCTATATCTCTCTGGTCGTCAACCATTGTCCACTGTCCGTCCCGATCGAAAGACAGACAGCACGTACAGTAAGGAACGCTGCACTCGATATCGCGCTCACAAGCAGGACGCTTCTTATTTTGGATAATCGAGGAAAAGTCGTCGCAACGGGTTGGCTCCCAGATTCGACTCCATCTCCACCTGCAGGGGGGTTTTGCTGGTTTTCAGCTGCGGTGGCATTCGACAGTTCAATGGCGTCGGTTTCGGGAACAGTTGAGCAAGTTGGTCTAGCGTGTTCAGGAGATGTATTGGGGCTAGACATTGTATTATTTGCATAAAGTAAATTTCCCCCAGGTGTATAAGTGTCCCTAATATAATACTAGGTTCTAACGGTGGCTACCGTAGAGCAGATATAACTGTAGGAATGTGTTTCCCTGGACAGGGATAGGGAGACGACACCACGTCACGTGACAAATGGGGTCACCGAGGCACCTGTGTCATCCACCCCGATGACTCTAGTAGAAATATATATACGACCATAGGGAATCAAACGCAGTTGCAATCATTGATTACCGGCTGCCCCTTTCTCTCCCTGCTAGCAGGAGCCTGTCGAACCATCAACAACCTCTCAACGAGACATTGCACCGAAGTGTAAATCCTGACCCGAATCTACGGGCCACTCTGGCCAATCAACGATGTAATTCATCCTACCAGGAGTAATTACCAGCTAGGTCCTGCATTTTTGTATCTTCAAGGGAACCTGTTGGATGGTTTGATAAGAATTGGACATTCATATTGAAGCCTGCTACAGTTGTTGAACGCACATGCCAAGACCACTCAGCACGTGACCCGGTGCGGCCCGTCTATAGCGATATCACCGTCGCTCGTAGTGAGACAATGGCGGTCACAGTGGGACAACCACCATACGACTAGCAGAGTTTTCCGCCGATATCGCATCGACGAGATCCACGAGCGTTGGTGTATATATATCGAGCAGGAATCCTGCTCTAGATAGATAATCAAGAGTTCAGTCAATCATAGCACTGCGGTTTCGGACGTTTCATTCGTTCAACAACAGTAGTTAAAGTTAAGCTTATTGTTACAGGTCTCGTGAGCTTAACTTATTAGTGTGACATGTTGCCCGTTTAGGCAACGTCGGACATGTCCACGACAAGATCCAACTGTTTGTCATTTTGGCCACCAGCTAGAGGCTGGTCTGGCTGCTTCATCCGCCCTAAGTTAATTAGTCGCGCTCTGACTTAAACAGTACGGTGGGAAGAGGTTGGATATTCCCATTTTGCCTCAAAAAATCTCTTCTGCTCCTAGTCTGACTGGGTATCATGGGCCATACCCCTCCTAAACCGTTATAGTATCTGAGCAGACAAACCAAACATGTCTCCAGAAATAATGCTTTCCACTGACACCATGACCAACGGCGCCCGCAAAGTCAAACACATCCACTGCAGCGGCACCCCGTACCAAATCGGGCACACGCACGGGTCGGAGGCCCAGCGCGAAGTGCACGGCAGCATCGTATTCTACACAGGTCTTTTCCAGCAGCGCGTCAGGCTGGACTGGAGCCAGGTCAAGGGCATAGCGAATCAATTCCTGCCGTATCTCCGGGAAAAGAACGCAGACTATGTCGAGGAGATGCAAGGGCTAGCAGACGGGGCGGGCGTGGGGCTGGAGGATATCGTGGGCCTGAATGTGCGCACGGAGATTGCGTATGGGCTGTTGACCGATGGATGCACAGCCTTTTCGTGGAAGGATGGTGGTAGCGGGGGGGATAGCTTTATTGGGCAGAACTGGGATTGGGAATTTGAGCAGTCGAGTAACTTGGTATGTGTGCGGATCGAGCAGGGCTCGGCGGGTAGGCCGACGGTGGAAATGATGACGGAAGCTGGCATTATCGGCAAGATCGGCATGAATAGCGCAGGTGTAGGGGTGACGTTGAATGCGATTCAAGCTACGGGCATGAGCTGTGAGAAGTTGCCATGTCATTTGGCGCTGAGGACGGTGTTGGATAGCAAGAGTCGGGCAGAGGCCGAGGTGAAATTGAGGGAGCGGGGCGTGGCGAGCGCGTGTCATATACAGATAGCGGATAAGGAGAGCGGAGGAATTGGGTTTGAATGTACGAGCGTGGATGTTGTGGAGATGCAGAAGGATGAGCGGGGGATCACGACGCACACGAATCATTTGGTGAGAGAGCATCAGATTCAGGGGAAGGTGTATTTGAAGGACTCGCTCCCAAGGTTGTGCAGAGTTGGAGAGCTGTTGGCCGTGGTGCAGAAGCCAGACCTGGCGAGTTTGATGCAGGTGTTGAAGGATGAACAGGGCTACCCGTGTGCGATCAACAGAGACCAGTCAGAAAGCAGCACTGGTCAGACGCTGTTTTCGATCGTGATGGATTTGATGCAGGGATATGCGAAAGTGAAGATAGGGCGGCCCACGGAGAATGGGGAGGAGTTTGTATTGAGGCCGTAGCGGTGTGGGCTACGTGTCCCGATTGATATCACGTCGTTGTGCATGTGTTGGCCAGGTCAATCAAAGGCATTAAATTGGACAGTGTGCAGTGTCTTTCAGCCATCTCAGTGACGGCCAAAGTGCTTTCATTGTTCAGGATATGTACAGCCCAGGACTGTGGTGAAAACCATACAGCCGTCTAGTGAGCCGCCTTCTTGGTGGCCTTATCTTCTTGATCCACCTGCTGCAGAAAATCCCTGGTTTGATTAGTATCCTGTTGGCGTTTGTCCCTGACAAGCTGCTTACTGAATGAACTTCTCCTCGTCCTTGCTTGTGGCGTTGATCGGGGGAGTTGTCTTGTCCGCCTTCTTGCCGCCGGTGAAGGCAAAGGGAATGGTAAAGGTCGCGGCGAGAGTGGCTATGGCAAGCTACAGTTGAGTGGTTAGCTTCCACCTTCACACCACAGCCATAGGGAGAGTGGCAGCAGCAGTCATACCCAGTGTGAGCCGACTTGCCGGCCGGCAATATTGTACAGAGCAACCATCTTGACGTGCTGATGGCAGTGGCAGCCAAGAAGAAGAGGTGCAAATGGCCTGTGATAAAACGCAGTGCAGTCAGTTCACTGATGCCAACCAGAGCCTTCGATTCCGGCCGGAGCTTCGACGGAGCTACCCTGCCAAGCCCGCCACATGCGGTGGCGCGGAGCTGGGCGGCCGAGTGCACCGCCACAGTTTGCTGATAGGCCGATATACCGGTACCGGTAATAGACGTAGGAGGCTGCAGCACGCAACCACCGGCTGCGGCGAGGTGGCAGTGGTATAAGCAAACAGACCCTGTTCTCGTGTCCACCGCGTTCTCAACTGTGCTCTGCGGCTTGCTGTGTGTGTGTGTGTGTGTGTCCGTACTCGCCCAGGCAACAACCCGGCCAACGATGGCCAAAGATGCCAAAGACAACGGCAAGGATAAGGACAAGGACGAGAAGCAGTACCCGCCTAGCGTGACTGAGCCTCTGCCGAGAGAGAAGCTACCGGACGACCTGCAGAAGATCGTCGACCGCTCCGATGACTGGATGGATGACCTGTACGAGGGACAAGGCCCGGACTCGACCTCCACGTCGGTACGGTACGCGGCGTATGCAAACCGGCTGCGGACCATCCTCAGCTCGGCCCACCGCTACGTGGCCTACACATCGGATATTGGCGAGTCGTTTAGGCCGGTGGCCCATCCAGGCCTCGTCAGAACGGCATACGCCATCTCGTGGGCGTATTTGATTGGTGATGTCAGCCATGAAGGGTATAAGGCATACATCCGCAACCAGAAGATATTACATCCAACGGGGAGCAATGGCGCCGCAACGCCTGTGCACATTCCCGCAATCGAGGACTATCGATCGGTCATGGTGGAGAGAGCGGTGTTCCAGAGTATTGCCAGCATGGGTCTGCCCGCCTTTACCATCCACAGCATCGTCAAGTATTCGGGCAAGGCGCTAAGGAATGCGAGCAATGCAACGCTAAGAACATGGGGACCTATTGGGGTAAGGTCGACCTGTCTCAATTCTCTGGTGGTTTTGTTGTTGCTGACGTTGATTTTCCAGCTCGGCCTTGCTGCTGTGCCAGCACTGCCCTATATGTTCGACAAACCGGTGGAAGACGCTGTGGAATTCACATTCTATGAGGCTTACAAGGCGATTGGCGGGGCCAGCGCGGTCGGGCCACCGCCGCACAGTGTACTGGCCTTTAGAAAGGAAAAATCCAAAATCGGGGCCAAGGTGGAGGAGGAGAAGGTCAAGGTCAAGGAGAAGAAAGCATGACCAAAGTTTTGGACGTCATGATGAACAACACCTCACTCAGTCATGCCCAGAGATACAGTAATGAACCTGCCTACCAACCATTCGATCTACTGGCAGCCCAGGCACATGCTCTGCGCTCCTGCCCACTCCATGTGTTCGGTCTTGGCATTCCCCCCACTAACTCCAGATCACTCACTCATCACTCGGGCCAGGTAGCTATTCTATTCCATCACCTGTCATCAACTTCCCTCGTCTTGCCGCAGCAAACAATTTCACCCTCCTCACCCAATCAGAGCAGTCCTGCCAGCCGCCTGCAACCCAGATGAGCCAAGTACTTAACCCATCCCTCCCCCCGTCCCCTTGTTTCTTATTTTCCTCCCCAGCAACTGCTGCTGGTTCCATACCATTCCTTGCCACGGACATTTGCACCAATCGCTTTCTTCCTTCATTTGCACAAAACAGCAGCCTGTTCGCAGCGACGCTCAATCCTTCTGGCCTTCTGGTCCCCTCTGAGTTGGTCCGGGGGAGAGGGGGGAAAGGGGCTTAGCATGGAACCATCTTGGCGTCTTTTCCTTCTTCTCTCTTGATCTCTGTGGGTCCTTTGGTCGCTCTGAGCCGGGGCTTAGCATGGAACCACCTTGGTCTCGGCTCTCTACTGGCTGTGGAAACTCGCTCTTGTCGGCAGCAGGGCTTAGCACGAACTCGTCTTGGTTTTGCTCGTTCGTAGGCGAGGAGTTTGTTTTCTGCGTTTCAGGCGAAAGTGGGCTTTGCTGTGAAGGGGATTGCGCGTTGTGTGTGGATGCCTGTAGCTGCAAGGAATTGCTGTCGTGCGTTCTGGGGCCACCTGATCGGAGGCTGGCTTAAAGACAGCAACAGCGAGGGAGTCCATTTTTGAAGCGGGGCTTTCTATGCCCGTCGCTTTCTTTTTCATCATTGCTGCTGCTGGTGTGGGCGCGGCTTTGGGGAAGAAGGATAGCGGGTCCAACGAGATTGTCGTTTGGTCTAGTGTAATTATATACTGTGTATACTGTATATGCCGTATATACTGTATATGCTGTATAAGTTATACTGTATATATAGTTTAATAACTACATTCATGTCTATGTGGGACTCCATGGCTTATGTCAGACTCTTTCTAGATTGGCAGGGGAAAACCGGTGTATAGGAAGAAACCCCCTATGCTGGTCAATTGGATACCGTATGTATATATCATCGTGTAGAGTCGGGGTCTTTCGTATCGTCCTGGCAGCTACTGTATATACCATCTCTCTAATCCTCAATCCACTGGCTTTTGATCGGCGTTGTTGAATGACTAGTCATATTGACCTTGCCGCGGCCATCGAGGCTGCAGACAATAGGGGTGTGTTCGGCAAAACCAAAAACATTTGAACTTTTTTTGTTTCTCCGATCCATCTTCCCATCGGTCATCCCTTATCCACCATCATCAACAACAGGCGCAAACAAAGAGTAAAATCACAAAGCGACCAACCAACCAACCAACCAACCATGGGGAACTACGCCTCTCTGACGCTGCACGTGCTGGTCATCTTCTTCCTCTCACTCTCATCTTCGGTCAAAGTAGTCGCCGCGCACGACCAAGCCGCCATCCATGATACTCGTCCTCCTCCCGCGCCGAATGGCAAGAACCATCAAAACGATTACTCCAAAGGCGACCTGATGCCGGTGACCTGCCTGAACCGCACACTGGACACGGGGGAGCACATTACGGACGCGCACGGCAACCTGCAGTATATTCCCTTTCCGACCTGTGCCGAGACCAACGCGCCGCTCTCGTTCGCCTTTGACACGCCGCAGGCCCAGCAAACATGCACGATCCCCGAGCTGCCGGACGAACTGTACCACCTGCTCGAGTTCTTCGTGCACAGCGATGTGCCATTGACGTGCCGCGTGCCCACCTATCCGCTTTTATCGGCCCGCAGCAGCCTCAGCTCCTCCGCTGATGACTCAGCAGGAGGCAACGAATGGACGCCGCTGACGATCGCACTGCACGGCACGCTGCAGTTCTCGCATCTGCATCTGCATACGAATATTAACGTGCTCTTTCACACATCCTCTTCGTCGCCAGACGACGACGACAACGACAACGACGACAACGACGACGACACCAACGAGACAGACTCGGACAAAAGCAAAAGCAAAAGCAGGAAAAACAACGACAACAGCAGGAAACGACCACCGATCGCGGCTGCTGCTGCTGCTCCGCCGCGGCTCCTCGCGTCCACGGCATACTCGTTGCCCAACACGTCACGCTCCGCTCCGCGCGAGGGCGCCAAAGTCATGCGCAACGAAGCGCTGGTCCTGACCTTCAATGTGGGCTGGATCGACGGCGCATCGGTGCCAGGCATGGCAGTAGGATCAGGATCAGGATCAGGATCCGCACCGGCGCTTGGCGGTGTTGTCGAGCACACTGTCGGGTTCTCGCTGCTCAGCTTCTTCGCTTGTGCGGCGAGCGCGGGCGTGGGCGCGATGGGCATGCTGGTGTACGAGCGGCGGCACAACAAGCGGAGCATCTACAGCAATGGCATCTTGGGCGGCAATATTGGTGGTGGAGCTACTACTAGGTTTTTTGCTGCTGCTATTAACAGCATTAACAACAACAATAATAGTACTACTTCTACTACTTCCACTGCTACCAGTGGTAGTGGTAGTAGTAATGCTAGTGGTGGTGGTGGTAGTAATAATGGCGGCGGCTTCACAGTAGCAGCGAGGAGTTCAGGATACGGAGGGTATGGAGGGTATTATAGCAGCAGTAGTAGTATTAATCTTGGTAGCAGTAACGGGGTTGTTGGTGGTGGGAAGAGGGATTGATTGATATTAATGAATAAATGAAATACAAATACAAACAATGAATTACAAATGGCATCTACGAAAGACAGAAAAAGAAAAATCAAAGTGATGTGCAATACGGTAGTGCAGAAAAAAGTTATCCAGCGAGCTAGGTAGGTAGAGGTTTCCAGCGAACTACAGTGGGTTAACTCGCGGATAGAATTGTCTGTCTCAACGACCAAACTTCTTCCTCTCAAAGTACCGAAGCGGGAGGTAGACGACAATGGTGATGGCACCAGACATGTAAATACCCACGTCACCACCATAGGGCCCGAATTTGGCAGCAATGACACCGACGTACCAGACCTGGTTGATGACGTCAGTCAGGGCAAAAGAAGGAAAAAGAAAAAAAAATTAAAAAACTCGAAAAAAAAATCAAAAAAAACTTACTTGAGCCATGCCCGGGAGACCGCCTGCCAGATAGCCAGCCAAGAGGGAGGTGACGGCGGCAGCGCCAACGGGCAGTTTGGACGGGGTATCCCAGACTTCGAGATTGTAGCCCTCGTGGCGGCGGAAGATCTTATCCTCGATGAGCAGAATGAAGGTAAAGCTGATGGTCCAGTAGCCAAGCAGAGAGACAAAGTCGCTGACGATGTCGGACAGTCGGTCCTTGCCGGCGATGGCGAGGATGGCAACGACCAAGGCAACGAGGAAGGACCAGATGAAGCGCGGCACGGCGTGGAAGTAGTGGCCTAGCAGCTGGATGGATAGGCCGGAGGAGTAGTTGATGGCGATGTTGTTACCCAGGACGGAAAAGGTCAGGACCACGAGGCAGAACTTGGACCAGCCCATGGGATGGTAGGCCTCGCGCAGCAGGCCGCCCAGGCCGTGGTCCTCGTACGCGGCACTCCATGGCGGGTACTCGGCCAGCAGGGCGCCGTTGCCAAGGCACGAGCCGGCAAAGGTAGCAAAGGTGGTGGGCAGCAGGATACCGGCGAGTGTAAGCAGGAAGACCTTCATGGCCTTGGTGTCGGCCGGGTAGTTGCAGTAGTAGTCGGCCGCGATCGAGCACCAGCCGGATGCGCTGGAGAAGCAGATGGCCATGAAGGACAGCCAGCTGCCGGCGTATCCCAGTCCGGAGCCAAAGCCGGGCGCGCTGGGATCGATGTGCGGAGCTGCTTGGCCATAGAGCACGAGGATGAGGATGAAGCTGATGATCCAACTGTACCGTTCAAAGGTGTGGATCATGGCAAATCCAAAGATGGACACAACGTAGCTGATCACCGCCACAATGACGCAGCCGACCGAGATGGACATGCTGTAGTTGGACACCGCGCTCAGCATCTGGCCCGTGATGACCACATTGACAACGGCAAAGCCGCCGCCGACGATGACGTTGAGTACGCTGCACAGCTTGGCCCCCCAGAAGCCGAAGCTGTAGCGGCTGGTCGCGATCGCACGCAGACCGGTCTTGGGCCCAAGTGTTCCGCAGTAGGCAGTGCACAAGGCACCCAAGAAGGTCCCGACCACCACGGCCGCGGCAGAGTCAGGCAGGGTGAGGCCAAACTCGGGACCAAGGACGCCGAGGGGGATGGTGCCAACATGGCAGGTCATGGACCACCACATGAAAAAGGTGTTCAAGAGAGGCGGTGGTTGCTTAGCCTCTTCAGGGATGCGGTCGATACCCTGGGTTTCGATCCCCATTTTCTCGTCCAGCCATGCCTCTCCCCGGCTCATGAAGCGTAGGGGCCCAGAGGCCGTCTGGAGGTGCCGTACTCGCGCGACCTCATGAGCAGGAGTGACCGAGCCGTGGCGGATGGGCTCGTCTTCTGAGCTGTTGGACCTGTCTTTCTCTGTCGAGCTGACCTTGGCGGCTTCGAGGTCTTTGGTGTCGGCGGCGGGCGCCGTGTCGGTTGTTGGTGCCGGCATGGTGTTGAAGCCAGCCCACGTGCTTGTGTTGCTTGATTAGCTTATTGATCTTCCTGCTTGGACACCGCCCCGAAAAAGGCCGGGGAGACGGTGCAAGTTTAATCAGGGTGGGAAAGGAGATGGATAATGTTAGAACGGCGATGACAGCTGCAAGGTAGCAGAAAGTACTACTACCACTACCGTACTACTACTACTGCTCCATTCATTATCATCCAATTTACCTTTTACCTTTATGGTCGAACCGCTCATCTGCACCCCGACCAGCTGCATTGATAAGGATGCATCCAGTCAGCATGTCGCGTGGCCGGAGCACTCCGACTAGAAGCGTGTGAGAAGGCACGAGAGCGTGGAGGAGATCTCTGGGCGTGGGTAGCGAGGCGAATGCGACCCTGGATCCGCTCGGGATTGGTGGGCAGGGAAGGACCCTGGCGGGGCCAAGCACTTTGCCACTTGGCTCGGCTGCTGATAAGCTCTTCTCGGCAACGGCGAGCGAGAAAGAATACGAGGTTCTTGTGTTGGGTATTAGCATATCATATCTACTCAATCTTTCATTCGTAATCGTCGCTCCAGTACTATGATTATAGGGGATCTATGATTATAAGGGATCCTCTCTCAACGCACTGCTAGGACGAGGCTCTTCGTCAGTGGTGGCGAGCGCCGCCTTCTTGTCGGCCGGCAGGCCCCGCTCGATCCAGTCGCGGCTGCCCATCTCGCTCAGGCGGCTGAGGGCTCTTGCAAAAGCAAAGCGCTCCTCGTCGCCGGAAAACATGTTGCTCTGCTTGAGCATGTCCATGTTCATGCCGAGATCGTCCATGAGGGCGCGCATGACGTCCGAGACATCGTGATGGTCGTCATCTGCCTGTTCTTGCCGTTGCTGTCCCTTGTCCTGTGCGGTATTCCGCACACCGGCAGCCGGCAATTCATCTGTCTTCTTGGCCGTACTATCCAAGGACTGGTCCAGCTCGGTTTTGCTGATGAATAGCTGCGACAGGGGAACGGCGGTGGTGAGAACAAGCTTGGCTTGGCTGTCATAGACGGCGTCGAGAAAGGTGATGAAGCGCCGTGCCCAGTCGCGGTCGCGGTGGGTCATACCGGGGACGTCGGTGACGACAAAGGCGTTGTAGGCGCGCGCCATCTCAATGTAGTCGGCCGCACCCGAAGCACGGCCAATGAGTTGGTGAAAGGTGAATCGTGAGGCCTTGCCCGACACCAGAGGGATTTCGACATCTCTGCCCCAGACAGTGAGGGTGGCCGGATGGGGCGGGTCACGCTTGGGATCGCCCAGGAAGGTGAACCACTTGTTGGCGTGCACCTCGGCAGCAGCGTCGAGAGGATGGTGGTAGACCCCAGACGGCGGTCGCGGTAGCTTACGGTAGTCGGTCTCGGAGTCGAGGTTGATGACGCGCAGAGCCTTCTTCAGCAGGTTGATGCAGGGAAGGAACGACTGTCGCTGGATGCCGTTCTTGTACAAGTCATCGGGATGGCGGTTGGAGGTGGTGACGAGGACGACGCCGTGGGACATGAGCGCTTCGATCAGGCGGCGCAGAATCATGGCATCGGCCACGTCGACGACCTGGAACTCGTCGAAGCACAGCACCTGAGCCTTGTCGGCGATGTCGGCGGCCACAAAGGGCACGGCGTCAAAGTCGTTGCCGTGCTGCATTCGCAGCTTGTGCAGCCGCTTGTGGACGTCCTGCATGAAGTTGTGGAAGTGGATGCGGGTCTTTGACGTGACATTGGGCGGCAGAGTGTCGTAGAAGAGGTCCATCAGCATCGTCTTGCCGGAGCCGACATCGCCGTACATGTAGAGGCCCTTGGGCAGATTGGGCGGCGGTTGCGGCTTCGGGTCGTGCTTTTTGGTGTCCTTGCCGCCGCCAAACAGCGAGCTGAAGAGCGACTGGGGCTTTGGCTGGAGCTCGGCCGGGTCGGGGTGAACGACTTTGGGGGGCTCGTAGTCCTTGAGCAGGTCGTGCAGGTCGTTGAGGTGGGCGACGACCACTGTAGACAAGACATTAGCGGCGAGCAGAGAGGGGGAGGAGACAGAGACAGAGACAGAGACAGAGACAGAGACAGAGACAGAGACAGAGACAGAGACAGAGACAGAGACAGAGACAGAGACAAAGACAGAGGCAGGTGGGAGGAGGGCTCACTTCGCTGGTGCTCATCGTCGCGCAGCTTCCGGGAATGAACTCGCTCGTCGTACTCCTCGAGGGGCGACAGCGGAGCGGTAGTGTGATGCTGGGCGGTGGCATAGGCCCTGGACAGGGGGTGGTGGTGGTGGTGATGCTGCTCCTGCTGCCGTTGCTGGTGCGGTCGCTGCTGCCGTTGCTGGTGCGGTCGCTGCTGCCGTTGCTGGTGCGGTTGCTGCTGCCGTTGCTGGTGCGGTTGCCTCGGGCTGCTCCTGCTGTGCAGCTGGCGCTGCTGAGCCCTGTGCCGACAGCTCGCACACAGCGGCGCCGACGCCGGCGAGGGTAGATAGCGGTGCAAGGTGGCCGAGATGGAGCGTCGGACTGCGGACTCCATGGCCGTCCGTCACAGGCGTCGACGCGGTTAGCTGTCGCTCTTCTCTTCCTTCAAGCTGCATGGGTCGGAAGGGTAGATGGGCCGGCGAAGAATCGGCAGGCGCGTCATTGGTGGCAGGTGCCCGTTTGCAGCGGGCCACTCAGGGCCGAGGTAGAGCACGGTACGTATGGTACGGTACGGTACGGTAGGCCAATAATTAATAAAAAGTTGGCTGCTGATGGCTCGCGGCTTGATTGGTCTATGATTTCCTGTCCAGTGATGAAAGAGTCAAAAAAAGGGAAGGACAACACCAGACCTGGCCTAAGTATGACCACGACCATAGTACAAACATGCTGCTGCTCCAGAGCGCTGGCCAGCCAATCCACCCTTGCGCCCGTCACACCAGCCGCTTCATAGATTCATTGCTCATCGAAAAACTGTAAGTTGGCTTGGTCGTAGTCTTTCATGCTTTTGATCCTTTCGTGCTTTTGATCCTTTCGTATGTGGGCCGCCAACCAGCTCAGGCGGTGGCGTAATTGACGAAAAGCGTCAGCTTTGGATTGCGCTGCAGTGCTACATCTAGGTTGTCGTCGTTGTCTAGGTCAACGTAGGTGTTGGTCTGCTCGTCCTTGTACTGGATCAAAATGTCCTCCTTCACCTTGAGCCGCTCCACCAGGCGCTCCTTCAAGACGCGGAAGGCGACGTTGTGAGGGACGCGCAAGGCGATGATTTCGTCCTGGTAGAAGACCTTGATCTTCAGCACGCCGCCTACGCCTGCGCCTGGCGTTGGCGCACTCGCATGGCCGCTTGCGTTGCCATTGCTCAGCTTGGACGAGCGCGAGGTCTGCGTCAAGTTGCTGGACTGAGACTGCAGTGACCCCTCCACATAGCCGTTGACGTGTGCGGGGCCAGTGATGGAGGCCTGCTGTCGCTGGTGCGACGTGCGCAAGCCTGCTGGCTGATTGACCGCTGACTGGCGTGCTTGGAGGCGCTGTACCGACTGTTGCGACGCGCCCGAGAGCCGGTAGTCTTCGTTCATGGCATTGGGGTCCATTTCAAAGTCCTGATTCGGCCTCGGCCTGAACAGATTGCGCACCAGCATCGACTTGGAGATGTGATGCGGCATGGCAATAATGCCCTTGATATACTCGTCCAAGTTCTGCCGTCGCCCATTTGAGATGGCGTCGGTGACGTGCTGCACCGGCCCAGGCATGAACGGCAGCGTCCTCGGGATGCCGTCGATCGCGCCTGCTTCCTTGGGAAAGGTCTCGATGAGCGCGATCTGGAAGTCGTAGAAGTCAGCATAGAAGCGTGACAGCTCCCACCATCGGCCATCCTCCATCTGACACTCGATGATGTACCAGTACGTGTCGTTGTCGAAGCAGTAGCGCGGCACTGAGGCCGATACAGGAGCCAAGGGAATGTTGGGGTGTGTTAGCTGGTGTGATTGCACTGATTGGGTCTGTGTGGTTATGTCAGCAAGACAGGCAAATGCATCATGAGGAGAACCTACAGATTGACTCTTGCGGCCCTGCTGGTGCTGGTGCTGGTGCTGCTGGTGCTGGTGCTGCTGGTGCTGCTGGTGCTGCTGGTGCTGCTGGACGCTCATGCGACCCATGCCTTCTGTCACCTGACCTACGCCGTTATCGAACTTGCCCAGGCTGATGCTGCTGTTCTTGTACTCAGCCGCAAATCGCTTCCATTCCTCAACTCGGGGCACGCCTGCTTTCCGCACGGCCTCGAGTGGATCGACAACCGACTGCATGGTCAGGGTGTCCTTGATGTCGACAAACGACACCGGAATCAGGCCTGGCCCACCCAGGCGGCCAATCGGTTTGGCCACAAACCACTCGGGGTTGGACTGGGCCACAACGATGATGGCCTCGCCAGCCTTGGCCTCGAGCTCGTCCTCTCGCTCGGCATTGAAGTCGTACTGCACGACGCCGTAGACCATGGCGCCGGCATGCTTGCTGGCCGTGCCCATGGTGCCTTGCTCCGCCGCCGGCTTCGTAGTCGTGGCCGATGACGACCGTAGCTGCGGGTTGGTCGTGCCTTTCTCCGAGAAGCCCGAGTCGTGGTCGGGCCGGTCGGCCGAGGAGACCGACTGGCCGCTCTGGCGTTGCTGCTTGCCGATGACCTCGAAGTAGGCCACGGGCACGAGGCCGCGGGCACTGTGAACCAGCGGATTGCAGGCTTCGTACCACTCCGAGTCGTCCTCGCGGCTGATAACATGAAAGAAGTCGCCTTTATGGAAGGCCAGCTGCTGGCTGCTGGCGTCCTGAGGCTGGTAGTCGTACAGAGCCTTGATCACCTTCTTGGGCGGCACAATGGCAATCGCGCTCTTGGACGTTAGCGACAGGTGCGGCTGCGGCGACCTGTGGTGTTGGTCTTTGTCGTTCTTCAGGGACCTGCGAATCGCCTGCAATGGATGCGTTAGCGCGGCACTCGACGACCAGCGGTATCGCACAGCCTGCAGCGGCTGCGTGCTTAGGGCTTGGGGCCTGGCGCGCTTCCCTACCTTCATGTCGCCGACATCTGCTGGGCAATGCGATCGATCGGTGGGAAGGGATGCGGGAGGACCACAGACACGGCGAGCTGGGGAGTGCAATAAACCACGCCCGTCGGCTGCTCCGTCCCAGTGCCGGTCTTCCTGAGTGTGGGCGCTCGTGTCGGGCCTGGGGTGGGGCTGCGACAGTTAAAGACAGGCGCTAGTTCGGGCTAGACAAAGCCGGGAAATAGGCTTTTTGCTGCCTGTGTGTGAGCAGCGCAGGGGCTGTCTCAGGACCAGCCAGGACCAGCCAGGACCACCTACTACTGTAGTAGTTAGTGGGAAAAGAATCTCTTTAGTTGCTACTGACAAATGACATTCAAGGACTGAGGCCTCTACGACAGACCAGCCAAGACAGGCCTGGCTGTTGCCGTCTACTGTCTGTCTATTTGTCTGTCTGCCTAATAACACCAGAGCTGACCGGCTTTTATGTTGAAATCTCCGGCCAGAACAATCAGGCCATGTTGAGGGTGCACTGGCTTCAAACCAGCACTCTGCTCCTCACACCATCGGTGAATTTCATTGATAGGACAAGAAAGCCAAATGGAGACAAAATCAGGTACAGGTGCGTGCAAAAAGATCTACTGTACGGCATTTGGAAGACCCCACCACTTGGTAATCCCTGCCACTCTGCCTGCCATTCCCATCCTCTTGTCATCGCAACCGCTCTTGATTGGGGCCAAGACTCGCACGCAACAAAGGGTATCAAGAAAACAAAGTCAACAGGGCCGCCAATCTGCACACACACACACACACACACACACACACACACACACACACACACACACACACACACACACACAACAAACACAACAAACATAACAAACATAACAAACACATACACACACAACACACACATACACACAACACACAACACACACAACACACACACACACACAACACACACACACACACACAACACATACACACACAACACATACACATGCCTATATCTGTCCTTTGATATCGACCTGGCCAAAGGCTGCAGAGCGCGCTGCCTCGAATATTTGCCCAACTTTGGCCGTTAGCAGGCGCACAACGCCGTCTTTCTCCTGCAGGAGCTCGGCAGACGTCTGGCCAGCGTGATCAAGGATGAACTGAGCCGCTTCCTCGTCGTTTTCGAACCCTAGCTCTTCGGTGACGAATCGCAACTTTACGTCGGCTTTGTATCTATACGCGCCCGGGTCAGAAAGTGGCCATCTCTATGCAACAGTCAGGAAACTCACGATTTACTAATGGCCGTCAGTGCGGCCAAGCGCTCACGTTCGACAAACATATCCATCAAGTATGCACCCATGCCAGGCACTGCCAGGTAGAGCTTGAAAAACTTGTGGTAATTGCCGAGCGCCAGGGCCGAGCGCACGTCGAGCGCGTGCTTGATGGCCGGCTCTTTCTTGTCTGCTGGTGTTAGTTCGGAAAGCACGTCGTTCATATCGGTCCTGTTGCGCGTGTGAATGAAGTACAAGATGCGGTAGGCCTTGAACTCGATCGGGTGACCTCCAAGCTTCTGCTTGTACAGCCATCTTAGCTGCGTCTGACACTGATTGTACTCACCCAGGTCACCCTTCTCCAAAGCAATCCGGGCATGGGTTTCGTAAACCGTGGTCGTGAACTCGTTCTTGATGTGTTGCACCGTCAGGTCTTGCCGAAGCGACTTGAGTTGGTCACAGATATACGTGTAGTTTTCGTCACGGCGCCATTTCTTCTTCAGTAATTCCAGGGTTTTGCGCACCACCTCAAGCGGCCGCACATCCTCGGCATTGGGCGGTGCAGTCAGACGGAAGTAGTTCTTTTCCAGCTTCTGGCACCGGCCCACAATGGGGCCAACAGGCTGCGAGTCCGGACTGTGGCCGCGCGGGGTCAGAGCAGCCGTGGTGGGAGAGTGCGATCCGGGCCCGCCGTCGTCGAATCGTTTCTTGCGTTGCTCCAGACTGGCATGCGACTTACTGAACGGCTGCCTATCATCGCCTTTCTGGCGCTTCTTGTCCGAAGGGCCAAAGGAGACGCGATCAGCCAGAGATCCAGATGGTTTGCCGTTGCCGTTCTTGTTGGCCTTGTTCCGCCACGGAGGTACGACGTCGTCCTGGTCATTGGCCATCTCCGATGATTTGCGCTTTCGCAGCGACTTCTCCACAACCAGCCTCACAGAAGAATTTGCAGGGATTGAAACAGGAACAGGTGCAGGATAAGAGAGAAGAGGGTCGAGAGCAGCACGTTTACGTTCTTCTAGAATGAGCTGCTGGGGCAGTGGATGCGACGCCCAGTCGGTGCTTTCTAAACGATTCATGGTAGCGGCGTCTGTGATGATTTCTTTCAGCTTGATCTCAAGCTCTTTGCGGGTAACGGCCGTGACATTGTTCTCAGCAGCAAAAGTGCGGCCGACGTAGGCGCGGACAGCGTCATTGAACTGTGTCTTGGTGGCCGCAGCCGCAGCCGGAGCCGGAGCCGCAGCCGGAGCCGGAGCCGGAGCCGGAGCCGGGCTTGCACCTTGTCGGGCTCCGGGAGGAGGCCGTCGTTGGCCGAGTGGCCGAGGATGTGAGCCCAGAGGCGGCGGCACATACGTCGGAGGTGGCGGCAGAGGAGCATGAGAAGAGAAGGTTTGACGTGCAGGAACGGGAATGTAAGCACTGGGTGCAGGGTTAGGAGCAGCCGGGTAGGCCGCCGCCTGCCACGGAGGCGCGCTGGACGCCGCGAAATACATGCTGGAAGCCTCGCTAGAAGACCTTGAAAGGGCGTCCAGGAAGGTGCATCAACCAAAGACGGGGTTCAGAGAAGAGCAGCGTCGGTCCTGATGGCTGTGCAGATAAAAGCGATGGAGAAGGCGATGGTGGAAAGAGGAAGAAGAGTCTGATTTCAGTCAGGTGATGTGTGTCGAGCGGTAAGATTGGTCGCTAAGCCTAAACAGGTCTTAGCGCGGCATGGCCGCTTGGCGCTCTACCTCCCCAGTCTTGGCATCTTATTAATTACCAGTATTAATAAGTTATTCTTCTTCTTCACAAGGAAGTGCATCGATTGCCAACGAGGTTGGCAGCATGTCGATGCTTCTAGCGCGGCTGTAATGGTTGGATCGATCACTGGTTCTGGGCCGGCTTCTGTGTCAGGAAAAATGCCACTATCGGCCTTTCAAGTGCATCCGAATGTTCTTCACCAAGCCAGATCTCACCGCTGGCTCTCGTCCTGTTCTGCTACCTGGCGAGGACTTGCTCTTTGTTCAAGACAACGTTGGTCTGTATGAAGGCAAATATAAGATTTCCACATGCCAGAAGGGGCATGTGTATCTGACATCGCACCGGGCCTGCTACGTCGATGATCTTGACGCCCGGAACAATTCGCTCTCTGTCGACCTCAAGGATGTGGAACAGCATGAATACCAGGCCGGCTTTCTGCGCTCGTCGGCCAAGGTGACCCTGCAGCCGAAAGTGTTGAAGCGCGGGTTTGGGTCGCTTCGACACCATGCCGGTGTTGGCGCCGTCTCGCCCGACTTGGCCTACTCAGCCTCTTCGCCAGTGTCGAGAGTGCCCAGCCCGTTCAAGGCGGCCCCAGTTCGGGCATCGTCGCCGCAAGTCGATAAAGGAGCGTGGGTGTGCAATATCTGCTCCTTCTCCAACCCAGTACCGTCAAATTTTGATGCGACCATAGCCAATCACTCCTTTCCGCTGCCACCCTGTCTGACTTGTGGCATCAAGCCCGAGTTTTCTCACGTATTGAAAGCTGCAATTACAGCCGATTCGCAGCGGGCAGCAGCTTCAAAACCTGTGCCACCGGTACCAGAGGCGAGGCCGTCCACCCGCGGAGCAAGCAACAGCGGGAGGACAAGCAAGGTCATCTACTGCCCTCGTTGTACGTTCGGCAACCATCCATCCATGAGGGTGTGCGAGATTTGCGGGGCTCCACTACCTGTTTACGACAAGTGTCTGGAAAGCGCACTACAGCGAGCCGTGTCTCCAGGACCAGAGATAGCACGACTGGAACTCGACGACAATGTGCCCAATGTGAGTATCAAGTTCTCCTTCCGTGGCGGGGGAGACAAGGTCTTCTGCGAAAAGTTAAAGAATGCGATGATCCAGCGCAAGTGGCTGGTGCACAACGCACCGCCGATCCCGCGTGCCGAGGCGGGGGGGAGCACTCCAGGATCGGGGGGGACCACACCTACCAAACAGGCACAGTCGACGTCGGTGGGGATCGCCGGTCTTGAAGAGCGCGGACTGCTGGCCCGTCGCAACGATCAAGCGGTGCTGGGGAGCGCATTTGAAGATTTAGAAGCGTTGATGGCGTCGGCGAAAGACATTGTGGCGCTGGCCGAGCGATTTGCGGCCGAGGCTGGCCAAGACAAGAGCGACAGCGTGCTGTCAGAGGGTGCCACAGCGCTGGGCATGATGGCAACCAAAGACAGAGTGGGTGACGGCTCGAACACGCTGTACATCAACGAGCTGTCACGCAACTTGGCCGAGTACGTGACCGACGAGAAGAGAGGCATCCTGCGCGCGAACGGGGGCATCGTCGCGCTCATCGATCTCTGGGCCATGGTCAACCGAGCACGCAACGGGGTGGAACTGATTAGCCCAACAGACTTCCATCTGGCGGCCGAGGCGTGGGCGCGTCTCAACCTGCCACTGCGCCTGCGGGCCTTCCGCAGTGGGCTGCTGGTAGTGCAAGGGCCGGACTGGACAGACGAGAAGTCGATCAATCAGCTGACCGGCTGGCTGCGCGCGCTACAACGGGTATTGCCGCCCGAGGAGACGCCGGCCTGGGACTGGGCGTCGTTTGGGCGCGGTGTGACGGCACAAGAGGCGGCGTCGCAGTTTGGGTGGAGCGTCGGGGTTGCCAGCGAGGAGCTGGAGATGGCGGAGGAAAAGGGCGCGCTGTGCCGAGAAGAGGGCATTGAAGGCCTGAAGTTCTGGCTGAACCATCTGGTGGAGGAGCCGGAGCCGGAGGCGTAGCTGGAGGCCGGGTAGGTGGCAGTTTATTGTGTATGGAATGAAGTTCATGCTACGGTATAGCAAGTAGCCATCTTATCTCTCTGTCTATCTCTCTCTCTCCCAGTGCCTCTCTTCTGTGTCTCGACCATGTGCCATCGGTCGGTGCACGTGATCATAATCATCAACTCTTGGTGAGTCGTTGCCTCAACACTTGATTTGTGCCAGAACACACTTTGGCAGGTCCAGATGGTTTAGGTTTCGGTGAGAGCAAAATGGCCAGTGGTGATCCTTTCCCGGGTCAACTTTGTGAACCAAGATTTGGTTGTGTGGTTTGTGTGGATGTTGAGCTTGGTTCTGACTGAGTTTGGATTGCTCGACCCCGTACTTTCATTTCTGGGTCGACCAGTCTCGTCTCTTCGTCCATCCAGCCATGGGCCATATCCAGATTACTTTTGGTCTTCCACTGTGTCGAATTCGCTAGTTCAAGCCACATATCCAGGATCCTGTGCAAAGAGACCAATTTTCAGGCGGTGAACCCATCCCCCAGCGACAGCATAAGTAAGCACTTCTCCCTCGGACTCTGGGAAAATCCTTTCTTTCTTTATACTCTTTGGATACCACAGACAACATACCGCTTACAACAACTCATACCAAACAACTTATCCCTCCAAACAACTCATACCTCCAAACAACTCATACCTCACAACTCATACCTCACAACTCATACCTCACAACTCATACCTCCAAACAACTCATACCTCACAACTCATACCTCACAACTCATACCTCACAACTCATACCTCACAACTCATACCTCACAACTCATCCCAAACAACTCATCCCTCACAAACAACAGCCCCTTACTTCTTCAGATCAACTACATCAACACTCAAGATGGGCTTCCTTTGCTTTTGCAGCGGCAAGAAGAGCACTTTCGATGAACCTGCACATCCATGTATGTATCCCCCCTCTTCTAGGTGCTCGTATAGTTGAATTGTCACAATCTAACAATGCTCAGATCGCCCAACTGCTCTGAACATGTCTCAAGCCAGCACATTGCGGTCAACAATCTCGATTCCCAGTACGAATGGCTATAGCCCATCATCAACATTGGCAGCCAGTCCACCAGTGAGACACACAGTCTCAACCACCACCAACCCATCAGCCTCAAGGCCAGCCAAGACCCCCACAAGGCAACAGCGGCCGTCAAGCAGCAACTACTCCCCAACCCCAACAGTCAGGCGTCATTGGTTGTACAGTGAGGGTGATCCTCGTCGGGATGCCAGCACCAGCTCGTCAACTCATCCCGGTTTCAAGCGGTCCGGCCTCAATGGGGTGCTAGTCCCAATTCAGTAAAGGGGGCCTATTAAGTGATATGGGAAATCAGAATGAGCGATTGACGGGAGCGGTCGGAAGGAGAAATGAGGATAGAAGAGCGTGAAAAGTTTTGTGGAGATTGTAACTAGAGAGGTATCCCAATCATGTGGCAACTTTGGACAAATCTCTTTACCACCATCCACCACGTGCTAGCATCAAAATCTACTCCCCGAAGCCCAGGTAATTACTTATTAGTAATGCAATTCAAGTGCTGGGGGATGTGTCCTTCGGCAAACCTGCCTCTTCCAGCCTCCGCGAATTTCCGTCAACCACCACCACCACCACCACCACCACCACTGCAGCGGCGGCGAGGCCATGTGTTCTGCCATGGCTCTGCCCGACTCAACCTCTGACCACAGTCGCTCCTTTCAGTAGTAGTCCTTCCTTTGCTCGCAATGGCCCGGCTGGGACGCAGCGGTTTCCTGGCGCTGGCAGTCATCTTCCACCTGGTGTACATATACTCCATTTTCGACATATACTTCGTTAGTCCCATTGTCCATGGAATGCAGGCGCACCGCGCCGAGCGGCAGCAGCCGACACCGGCTAAGCGCCTGGTGCTGTTTGTGGGCGACGGCCTACGAGCCGATAAGGCCTTCCAGTCCTTCCCGGACCCGGATATTCCCATCAACAGCAATGGCGGCGACGGCGAGGACGCGGCGGGCAACAGCGCGCGCCCGCTCGCGCCCTTCCTCCGCTCGCGCGTACTCGACCACGGCACCTTTGGCGTCTCACACACGCGCGTGCCCACCGAGTCGCGGCCCGGTCACGTGGCGCTAATTGCCGGCCTATATGAGGACGTGTCGGCCGTAGCCACGGGCTGGACAGAGAACCCGGTCGAGTTCGACAGCGTCTTCAACCGCAGCCGCCACACGTGGAGCTGGGGCAGCCCCGACATTCTGCCCATGTTCAAGCACGGCGCCGTGGCCGGCCGCGTCGACACTGACCAGTACCCAGCCGACTTCGAGGACTACAGCAAGGACGCCACCGCGCTTGACGAGTGGGTCTTCGACCACGTCAAGGCGCTGTTCGACGACGCGGCCACCAACGCCTCGCTGGCGGCCGCGCTGCGCCAGGACCAAACCGTGTTCTTCTTGCACCTGCTCGGCCTCGACACCACCGGCCACGCGTACCGGCCGTACTCGAGGGAGTACCTGCACAATATCAAGGTGGTCGACGCCGGCGTCGCCGAGATCACGCGCCTGATTGACAGTTTCTACGGCGACGAGGCAACGGCTTATGTCTTCACGGCCGACCACGGCATGAGCGACTGGGGCAGCCACGGCGACGGCCACCCGGACAACACGCGCACGCCGCTCATCGTTTGGGGCGCCGGCGTCGCGCGGCCCAACAAGTTTGACCCGGGCCAGGCGCCCGGCCACGACGACGGGTTCTCGCACGACTGGGGCCTCGACCACATCCAGCGCCATGACGTCGCCCAGGCCGATGTCGCCGCTCTCATGGCCTATCTGGTCGGCCTCGAGTTTCCCGTCAACTCAGTCGGCGAACTGCCGCTGTCCTACCTGGCCGCTTCGGAGCAGGACAAGGCTGCCGCGGCCCTGGCCAACGCCAAGCAGGTGCTGGAGATGTACAAGGTCAAGGAGGCCCAGAAACGGGCCAGCGCCCTGCGCTTCCGGCCCTACGCCATCTTCTCCTCAGCCAACGGCTC
Source organism: Chaetothyriales sp. CBS 134916 (assembly GCA_003709845.1). Lineage (NCBI taxonomy): Eukaryota > Fungi > Ascomycota > Eurotiomycetes > Chaetothyriales > Domatiomycetaceae > Domatiomyces > Domatiomyces globalis. The sequence continues at coordinate 108,528 of QQXO01000004.1, forward strand.
AGTGGCCGACCGCATGGCCGAGATCGAAAAAAGCATGGCCGAGCGCGACTACGGCCGCGCGATTGACCTCTCCCAGCGCCTGCTCAAGGACGGCCTGCAGGGGCTGCGATATCTGCAGACGTATGACTGGCTCTTCCTGCGCGCGCTCATCACCATCGGCTACCTAGGCTGGATGGCGTACGCCGTGACCACGGTGATTGACATGCATGTCCTCCAAGGCAGCACAGCCGCCAAGCGCACGCTTACGTCATCTGTCGTCTTCTCGTCCATCCTTGTCGCGCTTTACGCCTCCTTCGTCATCGAGAAATCGCCGCTGACATACTATGCATATGCATTCTTCCCCCTGTTTTTCTGGGAAGAGGTCTTTGCCCGCCGACGCGGATTTGTTGGCGCAGCCAAGCTTTTGTTTCGTGATCTCGAAGGCCCGTCCAGCTACGTGTCATTCGCCCTGCAGGCCCTTGTCTACCTTGGCGTGCTCGAAGCTCTCGTGCATTCCTACTTCCATCGCATCATCTTCACCGTCTGCTATGGCTTGGCAGCATTTTGGCCCAATCTTTACGGCTCAGACTTCATCAAGAACAATTCATCTAACGCACTGGCCTGGGCAGCCGGCTGTCTCACCCTCAGCACCTTCACCCTCCTCCCCGTGGTCAAGGTCGAGAACGCCAACACCATCTCGATCGGCGGTGTCCTCATGCTGGGCGCCGGGCTCGTCTTCCTCTTCTTCGAGCACCAGATCACTGGCCGCTCGCGAACGACCACATCTTCCTCTCGGTCATCACCCTTGTCCCGCACCCTGATGGGCCTTCAAATCGGCGTCATTCTGCTCTCCATCATTGTCACCCGTTCCAGCGTGGCCTCTCTGCAAGCCAAGACGGGCCTTCCGCTCGGCAATCAGGTCGTTGGCTGGCTCGCCCTTCTCTCTTCTCTCACCCTGCCCTTCCTCCACCGCCTGGCACCGAACCACCACTACCTCCACCGCTTGGTCGTCATTTTCCTCGCCTTCTCGCCTTGCTTCATCATCCTCACCATCTCCTACGAAGGCCTCTTCTACTTTGCCTTTTCCAGCACCCTCCTGACCTGGGTCCGTCTTGAGCAGGCCATCTACCGCCACCACACCCGACTCTCCACCCCGACCAAATCCCGATTCGCCACCGACCTGCATGGCAGCATTTCCTCCACCTCCACCCCCACCACGGCCTCAAAAGCACCTGCAACCAATCCTCGTCCTGTCGCTCACCACCACTATCGCGCCCTCACTCTGCCTGACTTGCGCACCTCGCTCTTCTTCCTTTTCCTCCTGCAATCTGCCTTTTTCTCCACCGGCAACATCGCGTCCATATCCTCCTTCTCGCTCGACGCTGTATACCGGCTGATCCCCATCTTCGACCCCTTCTCGCAGGGCGCACTTCTCATCTTCAAAATCATGGTCCCCTTTGCCCTCATTTGCGCCGCACTCGGCATCCTCAATCGCCGCCTCGGCCTACAGAGCAGCGCCCTCTTCATGGTCGTCATGGCCATCAGCGACGTCATGACCTTGAACTTCTTTTGGATGGTCAAGGATGAGGGCAGCTGGCTCGACATTGGCACCACCATCAGCCACTTTGTCATCGCCAGTCTGATCGGTGTCTTTGTCGCCGGCTTGGAGGTCATCAGCGAGCTCATCATTCAGGGCGTCCAAGTCGATCCGCCAAACGACGTCGACATCATCTCTGCTGCTGGTAGCCCTTTCCTTGTCGAGTCTCACCACCAGCTCAAGAAGAAGCGCGCTGCTGCCGCTGCAACCTTGGCCATGACTACTACTAGTAATAATAATAGTAGTAATGGTAGTAATGGCGACGTCAGCAAACGTAGCAGCCACGGCCAACAAGCCGATAGGCTGATCATTGACTGATTGGAAAAGGCAATTTACATATACCACCATGTAACTTAGACTAATAGGTTAATAAACCAAAAGCAGACAGTCACATCATCAAGAATGCTAGTTTGATTGTATACCTTTTTGTATATAGTGCCTTGTGCTTGTGGTACCCCATGCCCTTTTTTGATGACCATTGGATAGCTGCAGTACAATGAATGGTGAACGAGCATCGTCCGAGGTAAAGAATCACGCTCAATATTACAGTATTAGCAACCATGATCCCTTGATACGCCATACTTTTTTCAACCCGGCGAGGAACCACTGCCGTACTGTACCCCACTTTGAGATGATTGCCAGCTGTTACGGACCACAACAATAATAATGTGAATCTGCCTTTAATAATAATTCTTGCTTATTGTCTATGTGGACCCAAGGCCTATGCAGACTACTTCAGGATCTGGGAATCTACTTTTACCGTTCAATATATCCAATCATCAATTTGGACACATCACCTCTCGGGCTATCTTATCGCTTTGTTCAAAATATATCCATCCATCCATCCATCCATCCATCCGTGAGGACCTGCCCACAATCCATGAGTCTCTCTGTCTCTCTCTTTAGGCCTCGGCTCCATGGAGCGTCTCCGAAGCCAGGCCGGAAGTTGACATGGAGAGAGCACTCAAGTCAGGTATGCCGTCAGATGTCTTGTTCCCCGGCGGGATGGGAACACTAGCTCTGAGACCAAGCTTCTTTGGTGGCACTCGGGGCACGTCTTTCTGGCCTCCTCCTCCTCCTGCTGCTGCTGCTGCCGCGGCCGCGGCGCTGCTGGCCTGGATCAGCTTTGATAGACTACTGAAAGCGGAAGATGCAGTAACACCTCCACTACCAACAACCCCAGTGGAACCAGAGCCGAGGACAGTAGAAGCCATCATCTGCCGCAGTAGCGCCTCCTGGATGAGCCGGCTCTCTTCATCCATTTCTTCGCCGTCCTCAAAGCCTGTCGGCTGACGGACTGGCGGTCTGGGCTTGACAACAACGCCGTGATCCAGAGGCTGTTGCTGTTGCTGCTGTTGTTGCTGCTGCTGCTGCTGCTGCTGTTGCTGTTGATCGTTAGGATACTGAGCTTGGCTTTTGTCTTGGGTGGTAGCTGCCGCTGGTGGAGCGTCCAGGCCAGTTGAAGTAATAAACTCCATGCCTGGAGGGGCGACACCGTTTTCTTGGGATGATGTCGCGTTTGAGCTTGCTGCGGCATCTTTGCCTTCGATCGCCGACTGGGCCTTCGATGTCTGTAATGCTCTCTCAAGTCTCCGTGCACCCATCCTACAGTATCACGGGTTAGTCCAGGAAATACCCTTCTCAAACTCGGAAAAACTTACATAATCGGTGACCTGATTAAAACAGGTTGCAGCGGGCCTGTACTTGAACTCAGTCCACATCCGGCCAGCGCCCAAGCGAATGCCTTTTGAAATTCGTCCCCGTCACCAATGGCGGCGTAGAACTGGCTTGAAAAATCAATGGCTTCGGCATCGCCCAGCGAACCTTCCATGGCAATAACATGTCCCACCTCGGCCGCAATAATGGCAGCCTGATCCTTGGTATGACAAGCATTCATCACAACACCTTTTAGTCCATCCTCAGCTGCTAGCGCAAGAAGAGGAGCCAGTTTGGAAGGCTCAATCATGACACCATTGCCGAAATCATCCTCGAAATACATTCCACGTTTTGAGCTGTGGCCGCTGAAATGAATAAAGGTAGGTCGGTTACGTCGAATGCCGGAAGCAAGGTCTCTAGGGCGACAACTTGGCAAAGTCACGAACCGAAAGCTTCCAGTATTGGTTGCCGATTGTAAAGCCTCCTTGAGTGCCTTTTCCTCCCGCAGGAGCCGAAGGCGCCCTTCATCAGCCGGGTCCGCCAAGACCATAAGTATGGTCATGTGAGTGTATAAGCTGCCGAGGAGGCGTCGAACATCCGGGAGACCGGTACAGGCAGACAGGCGCACGAAAAGTGCGTCGACCTGCACCTTTGTGTCCTCACAGCGCCATAACAGACTGTCGAGACGATCGAAGGCCAATTTGAGAAGAGAATCGCCTCCGGCAGCCGGCGAGAGATTACGGAGGTTGAGATAATAAAACGCATTTCCAATCAAAAGGAACGGAAGTTGAGCTGCGAGATACTGCTTTCCAAACTCCTCCAACACCTCCTGCACCGCATAGAAGCTTTCATCTTCGCCGTAAGGAATCTCCGGCACTCTGTAGTCGATCTTTTTGGTGCCGAGCGCGTGGTTCATATCATTGAGGGTGGTGGCACGACGCTTATCGTATTTTTGTTCCTGAGCATCAGTTGGAGGCGCAGTTGAGAGAGCTTCGTACGCCCCCAGATTGTACCCAAAACCAAGTGCCCATCCATTTTCTCTCTCTGTGTATCGGAGAGCACCTAATACTCCAACCTGTGTCATTTTTTTAGGAAAGTGCCGATCAGGTTATAAAAGATGGGCTGGATTCAGGTCGGCAATACCAATTGGCAACAGCTCAAAGAGCATTGAAGAAGAGAGGCTGGTTAGGCTGACACCCAGATGCTTTATAGACTAATAAGGGCCATATCAACACCGGGGCTGAGATAACCCAGAGGGAGGTTATTATTAGTGTGACTAAAGTTCTGCCATCGGAAACAAAAAGGGCTGAGTACCACTTTCCATACCCGATAATGGGACTTTTCAGAATGGCCTATTTATTAGCCTTTGGCGCACAGCTTGCGGCTGACGATCAGGCGTTTTCCCAGAGTCCAGAGCTCTAGTTAGCAGCCGCTCGTATTCTTTGGCTCTAGATTTAGGGCCAAGAGAATGCCAAGGCAGCTGGTCACACCAATTTCGCCAATAATGAATGGTATTTGGAAGAACTTTCGTGACCTGTTATAATAGTTAACTAGTGTTGTCGGACCTCACCAAGGTTCGGCGTTAGGTGTTATCCTATATTAACCACCGAGGTCATTACCTTAGATATCTGGCTGGCTTTCCTTCCTCCTAAAGCTAAGTACTTGACTTTCTAAGTAAGGCCAAGAGACATTAGAATATAATTACGCGTATTAAATTTTTGGTAGGGTAGTGGGTCTTCTCCGGAGCGGAAAAGGAAGTGAGCGAGGAGCAACGATATCCAATGATTCAGGGATCGTTAATCTTGGCGGTTTTCCCCCGCCTAATTTTCACCCTTCCACTTACTTCTTCAACAGCAACTTTTCTACGCATCCAATCCCTCTATAACCTCCAGGATATCTTCATCAAGGGATAAAGTGATTGATCTTACCCTTAATGACCTCAGAAACTGCCGATTCATCTCTATTTGAGCCTGCGCGCGCGCATACAATCTCACTGAATCTACTGTAAGGCCTAGATATGGATAGGGTGCTGGAGTCACTATGAGTTGGTGTCTATGCAAACTAATCTCTAGAGAACCTCCCTCAGTCCTCTCTAGCAGGGAACCTATATCCTCTACTAGTGGGTGGCCTTGCAACAGTTACGGTGTCACTTCCCCTCTTCGGTCCCGGACCAAAGGAGGAGGGGATCCGCCTCCTCACTAGTATCTCGACACTGAAACGGCACGAGGTCCCTGCTAGTTCCCTGTTACACGCGATATCTATAGTCAACAACAGTAGATTCAGTAGAATAAGACAGTCTCTCGCTCGGTATGGTAGTTGATATCTAAGGTAGGCAAGTATATTGATTTTTGTGTTTAATTCCGTCAAGCAGGGCCGGATAATCACTATCCAGATGTCCGAGCTTGATATCCTGTGTAATAAACGTAGGAAAAGGGTTATAATTAATCCCAACCAGCGGTTTGTAACTATCAAGGATATAATACGCACACAGGAGCAGGAACGGGAGCCTGAGGCCGTCTAGAACGCCAGGGACCGTGCAAAAGAGGCTCGCGCCTTCTCTGATGACCTTGTAAAGCAGAATATCCAAGCGTGTCTGTTTGAATTCCACGTTGTCGACGACAGCAGCGTCGCGACGAGAATGTCGAGTTTATGAGGGAACTGCGGCGTTGAGTGGATGCGGCGTTGACAGGTGTCTTGGCTTATACTGTAAGTAATAGATGGTCGGTGACTGCTGACGCTTGATCCAGATAGGGCGGAGGACGGATTTCATTTCCGTCCCTTCTTCGTACCCGCCTTCAAAAGCTTCTGCTGCTCAACCAAACTGCGCTTCCCCTTCCTTTTAGCTTTGCCCAGTGTCATGAGGAAGTTCTTCTTCCTGGCCTTCTCCTTGTTTGTGGTACTCTTGCCCTGCTCTGCCTTTCTTTCCTTCTTCCTGCCTGCCTTGGACTTGTGCGCCTCTCTCTCGTCTTTGTGTTCTTGCAATAGCGCTATCTTTTCTGCTCGGCTGGCTTTCCCCTTTGACAGCTCTGAGAGCCCTTCAATTTCGGCTGCTGTCAGCGGATCGTCGACATGCAGTTGCGAATGCGTCTGCTGTGCCTTGTGATGAGACTTGTGCGCCTTCATCAGCGAAGCAACAGAGGCGGTAGTTTTCAGCTCGTTGAGTTTGGCCAGATCGGCTGGCGTCAGGATGCGCGTTGTGGCCAAGTTAGGTGTGTCTTCCTCCTTCTCCGCAGCCATTTCTTTCCCGTCGCTCAACTTGGCCTTTTTGGTTACTTTCTCATCTTCGCTGTCGCTAATGTCAATTTCCTCGTCACTCTCGACATTGATCCAGCCGCCGGAGTCATCGCTATCGTCTTCCTCTACGTCCCAGGCGTTCCAGTCTTTGTCATTCTCGTCGCCACTGCCCATGCCCTGCTCTTCTCTCCATTTGGCAAGGAGATCGAGACCTTCGATTCTGCCCACCGCTTCTTCACCGTAACGTTGCTGCTTCAGTTCCCCTGATCTAAGTCCGAGTGCGGCGTCCTTGCCGCGATCGCGCTTCCTCAGCATATCTGCTCCGACTTGCCTGTACAGACCAAGCAAGCCTTTTGCCGCCATCATTACTCCCTTGTCTTTGCTCTTTTTGTACATGACCAGATCTTGGAGTAAAGTTTCGTTCATGGCCAGGGGCTGTCTGACACATATCTCTCGAATCGCATTGAGGCCAGCTGCAGCGACTTCACCGGCGGCCGCCTCTGAGACAAACTCATTGGCAATCTTTTGCACCAACGGCTCGATGATGTCCGGGGGGACAAGACTGTGGGTGGCCTGCGCCAGAGATGCCAGGAAAGATGTGACTGATGGCTGTCGAGGGGTGAGATACTTGAGAAAGTAAGAGTAGAAGCTCATGACGGTCAGCTTGTGCAAACCGATCAGTCTCGAGACGAGTTGTAGCACGAGCAGCTTCTGGTCCAGGTTCAGCTTCGACTTGGTATTTTGCAAATGCTTGGAAAAGAGGCTGTCGGCAAATGACTGAGGGTCGTGTAGCAGGTGCAGTGCTGAGAAGTTGAGAGCGTGGGGTTGGCGCCTCTTTTTCTCTCTGCGTTTGACCGTATCTTTAGCCTTCTCCAGTTTCCGCTCGGCCTTTTTGTTCTTCTTGTTGACGCCGATTGCATGCCGCACCTTGCCTAAGTTAATCTCCTCCTCTGAGTCCTCGTCTTCCAGCTCTTCTCGTTCCTTGTCGCCACCAAGAAAGAAGCGCACTCCACCGACAACGACCTTGTCATCCTCAGCCAACGCACATTCCTTCATGATCTCGACAGCCTTGGCATCCGTCCATACTTGCCGCTTCCACATCTCCCTCGTAATCTTAACTGCCCATAGCGCCTTGGGCGAGGCGCGATCCTCAACCACCAGATTGTGTAGATCCGTCTGCACTGCCCTGTTGAGCTTGTGGTTAGTAGCCTTTGAATTCGCCGACCGCAGATCACCAAGTATCTTCTGCAATAGCAGTGTGCGTAGAGACTTGCTCGGCGTGGCGGTCAGCAACGGTAGGAAGCAATGCATCACAGTCAACGAGTCGATCACCTCCTTCCTCCGCAGCAGCACCAGGCTGCCCACAATCTTCTCCCTTAGCTGTGCCTCCAACGTGGCATGATGAGTCGAAATAATTTGCATCAGCTGCGAGGGAAACTCCCTCGTCTGCTCACGGTAGCAATCGGCCACATGGGCGATGAACTCAATTAGATCGCGGAATGAGACGAGGCCATGCTCATGCTCATGCCCGCTCGCGTTCGCAGCGGTGCTTGTCTTTGGTGCTTGTAGGAAGATCGTGCGCAGGTTTTCATACTGCATGTACTGATGCTGAAAGTCATTCTCGTACGAACCCGGGTCGCGTTTGATCTTGTTTTGCAGATTCGACAAGTCCGCTTCGACTTTCTCCAGCGCGGCAAGTTTGCGCTTGACCATCTTTCCCAGGCTGTCTATCCGCTGGATGGATTAATTAGGGAAGTGAAATTGAAGATGCGGCCATTCGTGTGTATCTGTCGAGGAATGTACTGGTGCGCTATATATTGCCAGGAAAGATTGTACAGTTTTTCATGCCAAACTTTTAAAAGGCGGCGCCAAGACTCGCAATCCGATTGCAAAATCCTATTCGTGTTCAAAGACAGTCCTCCAAACTAATCCAGTCATTGAATAGTACAGGCCAAAGGACGGAATAAATCAAAAGGCCTATCAACACCGTATTGATGAAATTTGATCAGGCAATCGTGCAGTGAAACCCGGCCACCCTGATACCCCAACTTTTCTACCAGTTGGTATCATGTGATCACCTTGTAATTACCTGCATTTTCGATTCCAACACAAGTCACAAGCCACCATAAACATTCGTAACAGTGTTGCTGGTGCATCCTCTGTTGTCATAGACACAGAGTTTGAACTGCCCACCCCCGTTGAAAGAATACTGGCTACAGCTATTCGCATTGATGGGCGTGCAGCCCCTCCGTAGAAGAACCACCACCGGTAGTGTCCCTTTTTCCACTGCATGCCTTGCCAGGAGAGTAACAGCTCAAATGGTAGGTAGATTGTAGATCTATGGAGTCCGTCGTAAACCCGAGAGGCGCAGGGAGGGCCGACACTGACACAGATCCGAATACTGCCATTAAAAAGACAATTACGTTAAAGTTCCAATTGGTTATCTGATGATATCGCTGAACTGAGATCAACCACGAAGTCGAGTCATGCCGCTAGCAAACGCTCGCAAAAATCAGCCGCTTGTTTGCCTTGGTTTAATAAAAGGATCCCCCGCCAGTTCGCCAGCTGTTTTTATCGTATCTGGATGCCAGGCAAGCATTCCCTTGGCGTGATCTAGGAACGCTTCCCTCTTCTCTCGCCCAAGAAAGGAAGATGCGACCTAAGATGTTTCGTGATTCTGTGGAATAATTCGTTCGAGATAGGAAACCCAGTAATGCCATTATTGTCAAAGAATGGCCACAGAAGTACTCCTCAGCGGTCTCCCTCAGCGGTCTCGCATACTCTGCCGTCTTCTCGTCTGATAGGGTTCGGCCACGAGTACTCTTGCATGTGTTGATACTTCTGTATGACCTCTGGAGGGGGGAGTCAGAATAAGGCTATCATTTCAGCGATGTGTAGTTTAGCATCGCAGCGACCTTTTTGACCATGAATATACCAAAATAGCTCTTTGTCTTCGATCTTCGACATATCCCACAACCGGTCTAGTGTTGGAATCAGGCCATGGGGGCTAGTCCAGAAGGGGGAAGATCAAGTCAGGATCAAGTCAGGATAAATGAATGCTCTGAATTTCATATATAGGGTTGACCTCGTGCAGTCGTATATAGATATGAAAAAGGATGAAACGGAGAGATCGAGCTCGGTGTCGCCGTCAATGTTCGTGAAGGGTACGTACACCGACCACCTATCATTGTCAGTAGATTGTCACTCAGTTGTAAGCAAACAACAGGGATTGATGAATACAGTCATCTTATCCAAGAGATATAGCTGCAAGTCGTCGATTCATATATTGAGGCATCGTATATTGTGGCTGGCACTCAGCCGTGCAAAGTATCATCGTCGTGGGGGTGGCGATGAAGGATTCAGATTGCCAAATTAGGCATAGTGATGTAGAAGGAAATGAGTGAAAATGATCTGATTGGCTGGGGAGAAACGAGTGTTGTTGCCATCAGTCGTATCTAGACGTTGAATCAGGCGTCAACCTGGGCGTCGATTTGGGGAATGATCAAGGGACGATTGAGGGACGATTGAGGGACGATCGAGCGTCGATCCGGGCGTCGATTCGGTCGTCAATCTGATGAGGGAGTGATATGAAGAAATGGTCGTTTGATATCGCAGCAGACGTCGAGGTATATCAAACGAGAATAGAGTTTATGGTCACGTGGGACCTGCCGTCTTGGCTGTGTGTTGGAGGTTGTCTTGGCAGGGGGGATCTAATCCTGGTCCTCTGATTGGCTGTTTCCAACATCTAGCATTAGCGGATGAAACAACTCTGGAGAGCAACGGTACGCACCAGAACACCAAGATCCCAAATATCCGCAGGCATTTGCCATCCATTACCCAGTATCACCACTGGCGCTCGATAGTGGTCTGACTGAATGGGCTAAACACCCCAGTCGTAGTCTTCCTCCAGTCTGGTTGCCAAGCCAAAGTCGACAAGTTGTGGAATACTCCACAGGCTTTTGAGCAGCCCGAGGTCATTACGGGACTGATACACTGGTCCTCCTGCTCAATCAATCTTGAAAACCATCGATCTTCTGAGCTGAGAATCCATGAGATCAACAAGCACGGTTGGATCCTCGAATGAGATCATTATGTTCTCAAGCTTTAGATCTAGGCAGCCACCTGGGCTCAGTATCGCTGATGGGAAGCAAAGGGAAGCAAAGGCCGAAGATGAACTTACTCGTATAAACTGTTCCGCATTCTTTGAGCAGATAATCGTGCCTCGTAAGAAGAGCACGAATGAGTCTAGTAATGTTCGGATAAGTGAGCGACCGCGATGTGATGGGTTTGACGTGAAAATATGCTCTTCAACTTCGCGCTCATGATCGGCGGAACTCGCATTGTTATTGTCGATTTTCAGTGCCACGACGCTATGTAGCTCTTCGATATGCCTGTATATTTGTTAGAGACAAAGGGGACTTTTAGCTGAAGGGAAATTATTGAAGGCTACCCTTGCAATCACACACGAGCCATACTGTTGAAGACATGCCCCAACCCACCTTGACCAATATTGGGTAACGATTACCGAGTACCTCTCCAGGCTTCACTAGATAGAAGTACTTCGAATCGTACACTTCGAATCGTATACTGGAGAGATCTCTTCGTCAACGAGTATGACCGGCGGTAATTAAAGATGGCCCAAGAGAAGGCATGGGAAACCGTTTCTTCCGAACCAAGGCGGAGAAACGAGGCATGAATGGCCTTATAGTGTTCATTGAATGGTTGTCGAAGAAACAGAAGATCAAAGAGCCGAGCACGGCTTGTGAAGGTTATCACGTACTCTGGAGGTGACTATTCCTGATACGGACTGGCGGGGAACAAGCTGTCAACCAATGAGATCATCGGATGCTTCCGATCAAGACAGCAAGGGAGACAACCATACCTTGCTAAAGGCCACGACTATACTGCGTACACAGGGGAAGGCCTTTAAGAGATGTGGATGAATCGGAGAGATATCACAGCAAGCCAGTCGGAGTATCTGTTTCATCCTCGTACGACTTTGATGCCGAACAGTAATAGCGTGTCGGAATGGCCCCGGCCACACTTCATTTGGTCGAGAGACCATGTTGACCACGCCCAAGAAGGTCTCTTTAATACTTGGACTCGGTGTCCTACCCGCAACGGGTAGGCGATCTGCAGGTCAATCCTGTCTGTCCAAATAAGTCCGGTATCCTATGACCTGTGCGGTGAAGTGGGTAGGATCTCGTTTCGCCATGTACAGGTCCGCACCGCTGACAGGGAGATGGCGGTACTTCGAGATGATCAGTGAACTCAGTCGCTGGTCTGACCGCAGGGCCGAGAAGCGACAAGTTTAGCGACAAGTCCTGTCGGACAGGGCGCGCTCTCATCCTGTGTGTGACCGGACATTTGGATCCGGCCGGCCAAGCCAGCCTTCTCAATTCACGTCATCGCCTCCATTCTCCCTTGCTCTTCATATAACCTTCAATCCCCCTCCACACTTCCTCCACCACTTCTCTGTCTTTCCACCTCTCCTTGGCCCTCACCTCACTACTAACCCCCGCACCGTGGCTCCTCTCATTCCATCTCTCAACGGCAAAACACTTGACTGCACTTCCCCAGCCCTTGACCTCAGCCGGCACTGGCTGTCCCCTCTCTCCCACGAAAAGACCCAAGACGTTGCCGAATAACTCTCTCGGTTCCTGCCACTTGTATTGGCTGAACTGCCATTTCTGGCCCGTGGTAAAGACAGCAACCACGCGGTTCCAGTACTCGGGTTTGAACTGCTCGGGAGTGTCGACGAGGATGAAGCGAAATGGTTTGGATGACAGAGACGGCATCGCGCGCGTAATGTGCAGCACGTTGGAGACCAAACTGGACGCAAGCTCCGGGTGGTCGGCGGGAACGTAGATGCCGTCCTCCAGGAAGGAGCGAATGTTTGTCATGCGGATCAAGGAGGACGCTGATGGTGACAGGAGGATGATGGGATCGGAGCGTTTGGCGTTCACAGTGCCCGACAACGGCTTATTGGGTCCGGGCGCGGAGCGAGATGGCAGAGGGTGGCCGTTGTGGCCTGGCCGGCCATATGCAGACTTATGGTGAGAGGAGGATTTGCGAATGCCGAAAATGTCAGCACATTTGGCGTTGAGGTAGCTGAAGTCGGTAGGCTTGGCTCCTCTCAAAACTGAATTGTGGTCGCCCATCTTGCGCTCGCCGTTGTAGATGGCCTGCAGCCGAGCATCGATCACTTTGACCGGCCGGCCGCCCGCAGAATGTTGTGTTACGCCTACACCGGTGCTGGAGACTACAGGCACGCCAGCGCCGCCCGCAACATGCACCGCTTTATTGGCTGCAGCATCAGCAGCCGCGCCTTGGAGCGGAGTGATGTACTCCGAGTCTTCGGTGGCGCCTTCGAGCCAGGTGAGGAGGTCGAGTCGCTCAACGAAGACGAGATTACGGATCTTCTGGTCTTCCGGCAACTCTTTGTCCAGCTCTGTCGCATTGGCGATGTATTCGGGCACCGTCTTCTCCTTCTGCGTCCAGGCGAAGAAGGCGCTGCGCAGGTCGACCTGGCTTTCTTCGGGCTGCTGCGATACGAAGCGGGTGGGTGTGTTCAGCGGTAGACATAGCGGTGTCGGGTGGGGGAAGTAGAGGTGTGTGGCTCCGACCCACGAGTCGGTCCGTTCCGGTTCGACGGACGCCGAGTCGGTCTTGGTGAGGAAGGGCGGCTGTGCGGCGGCGATGGAGGAGCGGAGCAGCTGAAGGGCATCCTGGGACGCCATTGGGGCAGGTGCTGGCTGAGGCGATGAGTGTTGCTGCTCTCTATCGATACATCATTTGATTGTGGATTGCCAGTGGCTTCGGCTGTTTGCGGTGTGGTCATTCAGTGGACGGCTGTAGTTGCAGAGATTATTCTGGCGGTCGCCAGAGACCATCTACGCAACACGAGGCACCGTAAAAGTGGGGTGCAAGCAAAAGAGTGGGGACTTTTGTTCTGCAGGTCATGGCTTGGCATCTACAAATGGAATAGCTTGATGCCGTATGGCGTACCACAATAACTTACCTATCCATTGTAACTAATTACTTGTTTTGTATGCACTTGGTTAGGAGATGTCATAGATGTCACAGACAAGGCAATTGCTTTGTATTCCAGGGTAAACTAACCCAAGCTGCTGGAAAAGGCACAATTCAACTGCAATGTCTGGTGGTCACATTAACACTGACAAGAAATTTGGTCTACTTGTACCAACAAGAGATTTCTCCTCATGCGACGGAAAAGCGCAGATGAAACAAAGCATCTTTCTGAATATAGCCCAATGATTTTGGTTCATTACAGCCTCAGGATCACACCTCGGTTTCACTGGCCATCTCTGTTTTACATTGAGACACGGTAAAGAAATGTCCACAGGCCATGCTCTTGAAAGCCACCAGTGAGAGTTTGGCCATCCCACACGGCGTACAAGTAAAAGGGGGCTGAGGCTGAGCATGTGGGTGCGGGAGGTGGGCATGAGACATGGGTGGCCCATCGCGCTCGCGATTTCTAATAAGCCTCAGTTGCCATATCCCATGCAGCCGACACGCGCGTCCACTAGGCATTGACAGTCGCCATGTGCCGTTGCCATCCACTCGGACCGAGATCTCACTTCGCCACCGGAGAGGTATGTGTCATCCTCTGGCACAGGCCTTGCAGGCTGAGTTGGCCACTCGCGTGGAGCAAAAAAAATCATGAGGCCGAAATTGAACTTTTTTACTTGCTCTCCATTCACTACACTCTCGCCTCTGAGCCGTTAGACCAGACTTAAGCAGCACAATCGCGTGGCACCAGATTCATCAGGCCACGAGTCATACTTGGTAGTTTTAGGTTCAGCCAAGAACAACCTTGACCTTCTAGACCTGTTCCACGTACCCAGCCAGGGACCCACCTACATACAAGTCAGGCATCCACCCACCCAGTAGCGAGACAGAACTGTAGGAGTATTACAGTATTGTCGTGGATGCTACCAAAGTGGTCCAACTTCAAGTGGCAAACTTCAAAGTTTCATCGTCCATCTGGCCTTTACACCAGTTTTTCCGCTTCCTGACCCGCCTCCTGACCCGCCTCCCTCTCCGATTGCAATTTCCGACCCCACATGTTCGAGATTGGACCTGCCATACTCGGATGTTATCCTATCCCTTACGTCAGACACGCTGTTGCAGAGTAACGTGTCATGTAAAAGGGGAGGAGTGTGGAAAAGAAGCACTGGAAATTTGCAGTAAATCGGGCAACTTGATTTGACTTTTCGGCTATGAGGGACACGTCCCTATCTAATCCCTGTCATGCACTCAACCCCTGAGTCCATAACAGCAAGACCTGCCCAGGCCTCTCTCCTCTCCTTTGTACAGTGCCAACAGTCGCCAACAGTCGCCAACACGCAACTTTGATCGCTCTTCCACAGGGTATCATATCAGATATATGCACAGAACATTATGTACGCCACAGAAATGCCCCAAACGTAGTGTGTCCCTGCTGTGTCAAATCGACATTCATCCGCCTTCGCTATGCAATAACCAAGTGAAATACAAACTGAGCGTATGGCCTTCCATGGCAACCAGATCATGTCACTACCCCCTTTTTTTAATAGTTATGGTTATGTGCCATCTTTGTACTAATGCGTCGCATGCTTAATATGCTGGGGTAATTAATATCGAAGGATACACTCTGTCGATAGTAGAGAAAACCCATGTGTCGTGAGATGATTGTAGTCGTTCAGGCCTTGCTTGTATTCGACCTACTTAGATTGGATTCTGGGGCGGGCGAGAGCACCCTCCCGTCAGCCACATCGAACTCGTGGTCTCGAAGAATTGCCGCGTATTGAGGTTGACGAATGAACTTTGGCACAGAGTCCTAGGAGAGTTTAGCAGAAGCACTAAACAAGTCCAACCAAAAAGCACCTACACTAGCCATCAGTTTAAACACCGTATTCTGCGCCTGTTCGAATAGCTCAACAACCTCCTGTAGGCTACGACGCGTAGCTTCATGTTCAGTGTTCGTTCTGATCATTCTGCTGTCAAGCCGATTGCGAAGGGCAAAATCGAGGTTGAGCTCCGAAGGCGCGCCCGACGCAAGGAACGAGTTGTACAGCCCATACGCCGCAGCTAGGCTTTCCCGAAGCGATTCTGGCCTGTCCAGCCTACCACTTCTTTCCAGCGCTCTGTAGTTGGCTGTAAATTCGTGCACATCGAGATAGAAGAGCAGATTCTCTTCGCACAACGATGCCCGTAGAAACTCCTTGAAAAGCAACCTGAGCGCAGCATCACCAAGGATTGCATGCAGTCGCGCAACATTTGAGTCCTTGGGCATGCGGTTCTTCCTCTCGCAGTTGTCACGACTGTCCTCGCTGCATATACTCTGCGGTCGCTCACTCCACGGACACAGCCTCAGTCCCTTGTCTGTGACAGTGTAAATTGCGAATTTGGTCGGCTGGAAATCAGTCGTCGACCGATGAGTCCGCATGTAGCCGTGATCCTCAACAACGGGCGCAATGAGCTGATCCTTGACGAACAGCTCGGCTACTTCATACGCCTCGTTCCGGTCGATGGTGGTCGTGCAGTCGAGCAACCAATCCGACGCGGCCTTGCCCGTAAATGTGTTGTGCACCACCTTGTCCAATACCCGTCGTTCCTTAGCCATCTTGACGCCAGTGAGACCACTTGCATATTCAGATACCGAGTCGGAGTCGGCAAGGGATGGCGTGCTCTTGAGGTTGAGGCCCTCCTGGCCAACAAATCGCCGGAAGATTACCTCCACGGTGGCCTTGTCTTGATTCAGCTTGTCAGTTTCGGGATCCCGCTCCAACGACACGATTTGCATTTGGTCACGCCTGATCATGGAGTCGATCTGCCGAGCCACAATACCATTCCGTGAGCAGAATCTCTGCACAATCGCGAGGCCCTTAGACGTCAACTTCCACACACCGCCCTTCATCACAAATGTTGCATGGCCTTTCGACTCGGCCGATTCGATCATCCGGGCATCCACAAACCGCTGGCATATAGTACGAGCCATGTCCTTATTCATCGAGAATGTAGTTGTCGTCGTAGTCACAACCCATCGCTGCGGACTATCCGGGTCCGGGATTCGATTCGACTGGGTAAATCTCAAATTACCAAGATTTGATATAGCTTCCTCAGAAAGAAAGGTCTCCTCCACTCTGCTGAAACGTACACGGTGTGCTCCAAAGGGCAAGCTTGTTATTAAAGTCGAAAACAGATCCTCAAAGTCTCGTGTAAAAGGCCGATCATCGTCTGTCATTCGCAAAACTTTGGAAGATGTCTGGTGCATTCGTCCAGAGCCGCGCTCAGCCGCACTAGGCCTGTCTTCCGCCATCTGCAGAACTCCAGATTGTCTATTGCGAGGCTCTCGCGTCGCCGGTATAACTTCACTCACCCGCCGTAATGACGGCGAGACAGAAGGCAGCAGAAGAGGAGTGTGTGTACGTGACACACTCGGGCGAGAAAGGCGGGTAGAGGGGCGGATCCTGTTAGAAAGACTGTGAGAAGAAGCCACACTTCGTAAGGCCGGCGTGGACGGAGTTGTTTTCGAGGCAAGGCTCGCAATAGCGGTTGACGTTCGTTCTCGTGCAAGAGAGGCAAAGGAGCGCCGGTCCTTGCTTTGCGAACGCCCGGTAGGGCGCTGGTGCGAAGGGTGAATAAAAGTCGCACTCGAGGACGTCGACGTTTTCTGACCGGTTGGATTATGGGCGAAGGGGAGATCCGACGGAATGTTGGCTAAGGTAGACATAGAGATGAAGTCATGGGTAGCCTAGTCTGACCTGGGTCAAATAAAGTATACAAATTGAGGGCAGGAGAAGCCGTCATCGAGAAGTGTAGCCCATCTTAGCCACGCTTGAGGCGCCTCTAAGGGGAGCCCACCTGCAGGGATCATCAAGGAGAGAATTTCTCGAACGCTCCGCACCTCCCGCCTGCATGGTTTAGGCGGGCTTGGGAGTGGATTAGCGGGCCACTAGCCAGTGGCTTCATTACAGGAGATGGTTTTGGCTGAGCGGGTGGGGGCGAGCAGATGCGGCGCCGATCGACAGTGTTCGGGAAATTTGATGACGCAAAGTATCTAGACTGACGACGATGGACGCACTTGGGAGAGACGGAGAGCTTGCTAGAGAGAGAGAGTTCAGGCGCCAGATGACGTTGGAAATGGATGGTCATGACGAGGGTGTGGCCCTTGCAAACAAGGCGCGTAGTAAGCAATTTCGAGAGGTGGCGAGTCCGACGATGCAAAATTCTGAGCCTGCAACGTGGTTTGTGGAGCGAGGCTAAGTGCGTGATGATCCCTACATGAAAAACGCACGAGGTGGCCATGTGAACTGCAGCCCTTAGGTGGCCGCTGACCGGGGTTGTGTTGACCTTTCGCTGGGTCCCTGCCGCCAGATACTCGGGAATGTGACTGTGATGACACGAACAAATCGAGACATCAAAAAGTTTATTGACCAGCTTCATGCAGCTGGCCGAGAACACGATGTTGGGCCTGCTAGTCGACTGACGCCCTCTTAACAAGGTCACAGACTGAATATCATTTCCAACTGGGCACCTGCTGCTTAAACTCGTGCGTTTGGCCCCACTCGATGCTTCCTGTTGTTCCATTCCGCGGACCTCCGGCACTTCGCCCACCTTACGTGTTCGAAATGCCGAAAATGCAACTTTGCAAAAAAAGGGCAGCATCTGACACTTGGCATGCCGAGGCTCATGCTCCAAAAACGGCGCCACACGAGACACTGAATTCTGCTGTTTAACCGGCCACCTCGTGAAGCCAAAAGCCAGGAGCCTGGCTGCGAGTACGAAGACAAGGCATATCCTTTCGGGACAACGGCGTTGAAGCCATCGGGGGGAGGCCCCGTTGCACCGAAACACTAACTGTCTTGTTGAACTCTGAGGTCCGGTATTTAGTCCGGAGAATCGTGGCCCCTGAAGGTAACTGCCGACGTTACATGGAGAATCCTCAAACTGTAGGTTCACAACGGCGATTGTTCACCGGCCTCTGCCAAAGTGCAACTTGGCAAGCAAGTATTTGCATCCAAAAGACCCATTTCCAACATCTACCTCTTTTGCACAAAGTTCACCTTTAAGGAAGCCAATGTGGAAGACAGCAGTAGCGATGTGCTAGAGCACCACATCGCAATACGGTAGCGTGCATCGGAACATCCATGCAACCTTGTGCTCTCCCTGAAAGACAAGTAGCAAAAACAACCTGAAACAGCCGAATGTACATGGCGTGGGCCCCGCGATTCAGGCGCGTACATGTGACAGCCCCTGTTCGCAGCCAGCAGGTTCGCTTAGTGGCGAAATGCCACGTGGTCGTCAGAAGCCAATTTCACAACCCCTGGAACTAAGGCTCCTAAACTGATCTCAGAGGGAGAAGAAGCATTAAGAAAGCATTATAGAGTAGCAATAAGCTTCCAGAACCTTTCTGGCAGATTTCCAACTTTGGCCATTTAGCAAGTCTCAGATGACCAGTAGCAATGCACTCCTGTCCATGACAGGCAGAGTCTACAAGCTGTTCTCTAGCTTTCGTACCGTGATAAAAATTGGATGCCTGTGGCGCTGGTCGCAGGGATAAGCTGACGGGAGAGATTCAGAGTCCCCAAACGAAACTAGTGCACAACTCCGTGCATGTCTAACTGCTGCGATGGTAGCTATCCATCACACCGCTCAAAACATCTCCTTCCAGTTCTACGGCTTTGGTCGACGCCGATCATCAACGGAAACGATAAGGTGGTAGTCAATCGACATGGCAGATAACAAGTTTTCGTTCCGCACACGGCTCCACGAGTTCTCTATCAGAGAAGCATTGACAGGTACCCCTCACCCTTCTATTCCATCTCTGTCCTGGCGTAGCTGGACACATGCCGTGTCGAATCGCTAAACTGCTTGTACTTAGCGTTGGGGTTGGGGGAAAAATGGCCTTGTACAGCTAGCCCAAACGTCCCAATCTGAGGCCAGTCCGGCTCCGCGTAAATCCCTCGCACGTGAGATGCAGGCCGCTAACAGCCAGACCTGCTCTTCACAGGTGTCGAGGTTACTGGACAGCACAGTAATTGTGGCTGCTCTAGCATAGCCTGTCACCGTTGCCAAGCTCCGCCATGCCCAAACTTTCACTTGGCCTTTTGATGCGATCAAGGAAAAGGCCAGAGAGGCTGCGAAACACTGATGACTGCCACGTGGGACGAAGCCTTCGGGCTGCATGCACGCATGCAGCCATGTCGCTAACTTATTTGGAAGGTGCCAGGAATGAACGGATGGTTTTTGCTTAGCGCAGGCCTTTACTCCGCACTCGACGCTCGGAGCGAAGTGGCACGGGCCATCTCACTCCTGTTTGGATCCTTGCAAGCCTCTCCTGCCACGCCATAGTGTGGTGCAATTCATCATACGCCGCTTGCGCAACCCATTTGTCAGGACCCAAGAGACAATCGCCAGTAGTTGTTTTCAGGTCAGCCGAAAGATTTTTGTTTTGTTCATCGGTGTTGGTTGCAACCTGGCTCTCCCAGCATCCGACTTCAGCTAACACAATACACCGGCGCTGTGGTGATCCGTCCAACAGGCGCCTCGGGGGAGCGCACGCGCTCCCTAGCTTGGGTTCGAAGGGCACAAGGGACTGTGTGCGGAACCGCCATTATCGGTTCCTATCATCAAGAGTTGGAGGGAAAAGAGATTTAAATTGATAATTATACCATTGTAAATTCCTTGCCACTCTGGTATCGCGATCGAACGAGAGAGCAGAACCTTAACTCCCTTGAATGATAATTGAAGGCTCCGAGGCAAAACCGTTAATTCGCTGTGTCAGCTGCTAATAATGACAATTGAAGGCTCCGAGCAGCCCCTGCCGAACACGAAAGGGCCATCTTGGTTCGCCTAACCCCGCTTAGTGCAGAGGCTGTGCAAAAGAGAATCTAGTCTAACATTTTTAGCAGCGATAACAGTACAGTAATAATAATTACAGAGGGCCCCATCAATAAGCGCCAGCTAGACCGCAGCACCGCCTCGTTGCCAACCGGTTAACATGGCCTTGCACTCTGTATCTCTCCACCCTTGCATTTTTGGCCCTGCTTACATTTTGCGAGAAAAACCCCACAAAAAAGAAACGCGCCTTAACCGCCCTTTTCGAGGCCGAAAATGAGGCTCGACGCTGAGCCTTGCTGCTGCTGGTCCTCACTCATGGTCAGCCCAAACGCTGCCGCTGGGATTTCTACTATTTTTGCAAAACAGAGATTTTGGAGGCGGGCAGGTGCCAAAAAAAGCAGGTACTCATTCAAGATAGGTAGGTGCTGCGAAGGTAAGAAAATTGTATATATAATAGTACTGGCCGTCGCTGTTGAGAGAGTCTATACAATTCAATTCCTAAGAACAGTAGAAAGCCAAAGATTTGAGAACATCCACTTCCGCATCAGCCATACAATCCACAACAAGACAACAAACTCGAAGAAAAATAGACAAAAAGGAAAATGAAGACCACTCTCATCTCCGTCCTCGCAAGCAGCCTTGTCGTTTTCACTTCTGCCTTGCCCACGGCATCCCCTCAATCGGACCCCAGTGCCGCCTCCATCATCACTGTGACCCTGTTCGGTGCCACGCCCGAGGCGCAATACAGCATCTCGGTGCCGCCGACGGGCGACTTCACTTTGACCAACAACGAGCTGTCTATCTCGCATGTGCAGACCAGCGGAGGACCCTGCGGCCTGTTTGGAGTCGACCAGCTGATCCAGGAGATTGATACGGCTGGCTATGTGGATGTGGGCGCACCACAGACAATTGTGGGCGTGGCATGCGGGCCAAAGAAGGGGGAGAATGGCTGGTAATCAGGCAGGGAGACAGGCAGGCAGCAACAACGATGATGGAAAAGAGTTGGGATTATTGGTTGAATTTACGTATGCATAGCGCGAGTGGAGAAAAGAAATAATAAGTAGAATTGAGCACCTGTGGATGGTGGCAGAACCTATCGCTTCATGAACATGCCCTTCAAGTCAGAAAACGGACGAGGTGGCTCAAATTTTCCATCACTTCCTCACGCCAATGTGTCCGAACTCGATAACTTGAAACTAGACGCTTCCCCCACCGAACAGCAGGATCTGTTCCTCCTATCCTTTGTCTCAGACCTCAGACATGCAGTCAAGAGCCCAGCAGCTGACGCCATCCCGCCACGGCAGGTGGTCGTTAACCATGAGCTGATCAGCCTAGGAGCACTTGTTCCCTCCTGCATTATCAGGCACATTGTTACAAAGATATTAGATGATGCATTTGGAAGAGGTAGCCGCAGTCTCCTCTACAAAACTGTTAATGAGCTCCTTGCTACCTTCAATGTAGGCAAGTTTGACGAGGAGACGTCACCCCGGCACAGGGAGATGAGATACTGTACTTGGGCGAGTGATTTTTATGTATGCTGGTGACAGCGCCATTAGCCTCTCAGGTATAGTTAAGCAGAGTCTTGTCAAGGCCCTAAGAGTCTCCCATATAGCCGTTTGAGGCTCTCTGTCTCCTTCAGTCTACGCTGACTCGTTGAACCAATGCACGCAAGCATTAACAAATATTAACAAATCACTGGTAAGAGACATCTAGAAGGCCTCAAGAAGTGCGGCCTCGGGTCACAAGAATGCCCTTCCGGCACATGGGCCCCTACCCCTAGCACTAGCCCCCAGCCTTCCCAGTCTTTTTCACAGCTATGTATCTGTTTTCTTCTACTCCTCGACGCCATACTTGGCCTTGAGCGCCTCGACCGCCTCGATGTAACGTTTCTCAGCCTGCTCAGCAGTGACTCCGCTCTCGACTTCTTTCTTCCATGCGTTGTATTTTGCTTTGCCCTAAAGAACGTTTTCCAACCCAGCACGTTCGATCGTCAGTTAAAGATGGCTTTGCAGGGGGATGAGGTGAAGTAAGAGAGAAAGGAGGGGGTGGGTCCGCAAGGTGGCTCCTCCAATCAAAAGGTATGATGATGACAAAAGAATTGACTCACCTTGAGATCAAATATACCCGGCTGCTCGACCTTGCTGAAGTCCTCGCCATTGGCGACCTTGAAGAGCGAGTAGAGCTAGGAAAGTCAGTTCAGCCACACAGTTCGTTTGCTGATTTTTAAACAGCACGGCAAGAGGGTAATAGCTAGCTAGCTATCTATCTTTGTAGGCAGGCAGTAGGGGGCCTCTCACTTCAAGGAGCTCAGTATCAGTCGGCTTCTTCTTGAGATGTTTAGAAGCCTCAGCGGCTTGCTCAAATTCGGCGGAGGGCATGATTGATTTGATGATTGGGAGGTTGTCAGATGTTTGTGATGGATGATCGGTTTGTTGTTTGAGGAGAAGTTGCTTGTCGATGGGATCAATATATTGTAACTTAGTGGAACAGGGCTGATGCAAGGTAGTAAGTTCTTGTTGTTGTTGTGTGTTGCGTTGGTTAGAGGACAGATCGCGTGGGCTTTGTTGTTTGAAATCCGACGTCATTCACGACCACGAAAACGCAGGGGCGGGGCATTTGGTGGGGTGTTTCAGGCCCAGGTGTTCGCTTTTGTTGGGCACAAAGCAGTTGCATTTTTGGAGTCTGATATGAGTGGATGAAAGCTATTGTTGGAGCATGTGCCCTGGACAGCAGTAGCACGCAACCGTAGGTAGGCAGTAGGTCGTAGTGTCAATGACAAGAAACTTTCAACGATACGCTGCATAGGTCGCCACTCTCATCACTAGCTTCCCAACGCCGTCTTGCTAGAAAATGCTCATGGGTTCAAAACATGATTCAATTCTGTTGTCCCCCGCAACATAGTACACGGTGGCAGTTGATGACACAGTCACTACCAGTCGACCGCCCAGCCGTTACTCTCCAAGAACTCCGAGCAGGCATTCCGCAGCGCCATATTGGGATAGATCTGCTTCTCACTTAGCGGCAACCGGGTTAATGGGTCGGTGCCGTGGGAACGCAAATGCTTGAGCAGACTGACACGCTCGTACGAATTCCCCGACGGCGTGATGACGGGATCGTGCATGATCTGGAAAGTGATGGCATCGATGAGGTAGTCAGGCACCACCCGCTCAACTGAGTCAGGCTCGACAGGGTTGCTAAATGCTGCTCTGATATTCCGCCGGCGTTCATCTGCCTCCTTCTCTAGCTCGGCCTTCTCCTCGTTGAGGCCGGTGACTCCGATTTCGCCGTGCTGCAATCGCTCTTTCAGCTCTTTCAGCTCTTGCTGTAGCCGCTCGTCTAGCATTGTCTCAACCATGGCCAGGGTGTTGTTCATCTCCCGAAGGCGCAGGGTCTCCTTGGTTTGCCACTGTACCTGCTTGGCTCGTAGAATGAACTGCGAGATCACCTCGGCCGAGGAGTCCTTTGTCTCGAGGCATATCGAATAGGCGCGCGTGGCCTCTGTGAGGGCCTCGCCTACGCGGCGCTGGGCCAACAAGGCCTGGGCGAGGTAGTAGCACGACTTCATCGTTATGGTGTTTTTGTCGCCATAAAGCTCGATCGCCTTGCGGGCATCGCTCTCGGCGCCGGCCCAATCCTGTAAGCGTATTCGGGCGAGAGATCTGTTAGTGAAGACTTTAGGATCATTGCGTGAGACGGTGAGTATTCTAAGGCCGAATTAACACCCTCTTGGTCCATGTCCTGGTCTTTTGCGCTAACGTACGAGTCGGTATATTGCTGTTCAGCCTCCTTGAATCTGCCAGCCTTGAAATGCTCGTTGCCGAGCTCACGATAGTTCGGCATGTCCAGAGCGGAGCACGCGATCAGTCAGACTGCACAGGTTATGCGCGGAAGATAAGACCTACAGCACAATCACAGTAGCAACCCTTTGGCGGCGTGAAGTGGAGGAATTAATGCAAACGAGGCGTGGGACATGAATCATTTTGGGTTGCAAATACACTCCCATTAGTGAAGGCAAGTCAGTGGTTTAGAAGGTCAGGGATGTGGATAGATGCTTCGCTTGGTATTACAGTACGTAGAAATCCTGCCGACGCCACTTGTCGCCCGGAAGCGGGGAACGACATCCCGATCTCCTCTTGCGTATTGTTGATTTCACTGACCTGCCTACTGTTCCTCACTGTTGCGCGAGTCCATGCAGGGAGGCAACAGCAAGACATCTCATTTGACAGGTCGAGTAGCATTCTTACATGATTTTGTTATAGAACGGTCGTGTGAAAAGTCTGCCAGCCATCTTTCCCTTGTGACTTACAAAACAGTCTATAAACTGGCCTAGTTTGCTAGAGTGATCAGGGACGCAATCGGGATGACTACCTGCATGTCAGGAATGCCAACGAGGAGTAGGCAGGCTTCACGACTAGTGAGAGATTAATAGATCGTAGATTGTCCTGCTATCGAGATTCTTTAGTGCCGGTTGCATAACGTCTACAGTAACAAAGTTTTCTTGGCAAGCATCAAACGGGACAGTAAAACGGAGTAAAAACCCACAGGGCCACTTTGCTCTCTTTTCTATATGTTTCATCTCTAGGGTGACTGGGCAGATTAGCCAGACAGATGCATGACGGATCGGGGGTTGCCAATAATGATGAGGTATGGCTCTGGATGCCGCCGAGCGCCGGGTTGGCCGGTCACAAGCGTGGCCTGCAACAAGCTCCACGTTATGCAAGGACAATGCCTATGACACGAGGGCCTTGTGCAGTCTGGCCACATTTCTCCGCGCTCTTGTACTGGATTAATTACAGTTCGCCTAACTGATCCATCAAATCGCAGCTCAACCAGTCAGTCCTGGACCAGCTTCTTAGCCAGCTCGAGACCGATGACGCGCTGGCCAAAGCACA
The DNA here is from genome assembly GCA_003709845.1 of Chaetothyriales sp. CBS 134916. Lineage (NCBI taxonomy): Eukaryota > Fungi > Ascomycota > Eurotiomycetes > Chaetothyriales > Domatiomycetaceae > Domatiomyces > Domatiomyces globalis. Next base: position 133,734 of record QQXO01000004.1, read on the forward strand.
GGGCTTGAGTTTTGTTACTAACTAGCAAGCACCGCTCGCTGGACGGAATACGAGTCGTGTGCGCTCACGGCGTGAATGCTGGTCACCTTGTTCGCCGAGATGGCCACCCCGAGACCTGTGCCACACACGAGGAGCGCGCGATCGGCCTGGTATTAAGAAAGCCGCGTCAGCAAGACAGCTTTCCCTCTTTTGAACATACCTTTCGAATAGTGTTACAGCATAATTACCTCTCCCGACTTGGTCTTCTTGGCAGCATGGACAGCAAGGTGAGGATAGGAGGTGGCGTCGCCGGCATCGACGACGCCAACGTCCATCACCTTGGCTACACCCTTGTGTCTTGCCAGTGTCTCTTTCAGGGCGACTTTGTATGTATACCCAGCGTTGTCGCTGCCCACCACGATGCGTAAGGGCGGTTTAGGTCTGTGCAGGTTGTAGTCATTACTGTATTAAGTTTATTTTTCAGCCAAGTTCACTTGGCAACCAGCGGTAACGACCTGGGTAAGCGACACTAACACCAAGAGGTCAACTGCGACATTACTTCGCATATTATAGATATATGTAACCGTCTTCCCTCGACTGGGCCCAGGGTCTATATTAAGTCTACTGCGGCATCTTCAATGATGTAAATCGATGCGCCGGAATGACCATGTAGGGAAACCCGAGCTCCCGGCCAGCGATCATCCATTATTGGTATTGTAAAATTATTAGAAAATTCTCTCATCGTTCTCCAGCATAAAGAAATAGAGAAAATCATGACACGCTACCCAAAGCTCCCTCACAAACTGCTCCCCATCTCGACCAAGTCGTACTTCTCACCCAACGACATGATCAAATACCTGCAAGACCTGCTGCGCATCGTGCCCAAGTACACGCACCCAGACCTGCTCCTCAGTCTGATCCCGGACTTTATCACCATCTACACCTGCGCGCAGCTCCTATCCCAAGCCCACTTGCCGTCGCCTCACAACTGGATGCTGCACCTCGGCGCACAAGATTGCTCAGCCTTCGACAGCTACGGCGCGTGCACGGACTTAATCACCGCGGGAGACAGACGCACAGGCGGCGGCCAAAGTGGCAGCGGTGTGCGCGCACGGCATGGTGCCGCTGGTGTGCATTGGCGAGGTGGACGAGCCGCAGGTGGGCGAGGCGGTGGAGGATGCAGTGCGGTAGACGAGGCCGCAGGTCCAAGGGGTGCTGGGCGCGGTGTCGACAGATGCACCGGTTGTGTTTGCGCATGAGTCGGTGTGGGCGATTGGGCGGGCAGAGCCGTCAGGGTGGAGTATGTTGGCGCAGTGGTGCGGCAGGTTCGGGAACTGGTGAGGACGTTTGCGATGGCGAGATCGGCGGAGACGCGCATCGTGTATGGCGGCAGTGCCGGTTTGGGGTTGTGGTGGGGCGGGAGTGGGAGTGGGAGTGGGAGTGGTAGTAGTAGTACCCCTGGTATCGCTAGTAGCAGTAACAGTTGTAATGGTGGCCAAGGCCGGGCGGCATGTCGATGGGATGTTTCTAGGTAGATTTGCGCACGAGATTAGTGGCATGGAGAAGGTGCTGGCCGAGGTGGTGGAGAGTTTGAATTCGCAAGCGTGATGAAGTGTCTCGTCTTTGCTTCTAGTTGTGTGGTTTAGAGTCATAGTATCGCTAACTTCCATTATAGAATGATTTCAAGTTAGTCAAAATTACCATTTCAAACCAAATGCCCATCAAGCCAGTTAGGGGTCGCTGGTCTCACACGCTCTGGCGGCGTATCTTCATTCCAAGACCCCGTTGCTTCACTCATACTATCTCTCTTGCTCAGGGTTAAGGGCGGGGTGATTACTGTCGTGGCACGGGAAGAGTCGGTCCTGGCTAAGGTGGTGGTTACTGATGCAGGAGCGGGCTTTGCAGAGGTGGCTGATGACAGGGCAGTGGATCGGGGGATTGCAGAGCCAGCGAAGCCAAACGATGGGATGGCGCCGGGGAGTGCGCCGGCGTCGTGTTCGGCAAGGGCCAGGCGGAGGGCGTCTTGGACGGCCGGGTAGGAGGGGCGATCGGAGGGAGCGGTAGTGGTGTTGGGCTGTTGTTGGTGTTGTTGGTGTTGCTCTTGTCCCTGTTGTTGGTGTTGCTCTTGTCCCTGCTGTCGCTGCAGTTCTTGTGGTAAATCTTCATCGACAGCGTCATGTGCAACCTCATGCACATCGTCATCGACACTGGCCTTATTCTGCTGCTGTTGTAATTGGCTGACGATATTGCCATCGCCATCACCATTGACGTTGACGTTGCTAGTCCCAGCACCCTTGCTATTTCCATTGCCACTGTAAACACTACTATCATTGCCACTCCTAGTCCCATGGCCACCACCACTGCCATTGCCATTGGTAACCAAGTCTAACACTTTGTGGTTGTAAAGAAGAGGTTTTCGTCGGATGGGAAGGCGCACGGAGTGGGCTTTCCGCGGGACCACGTCGGCATCATCGTACGCGTGTTCTCTTTCATCAACGGCACCGTCATCAGCCTGTTCTCGCGATGATGGAGTTTTCAGTTGTTTGGAATACAGACTGGAGCCTGTTTGTGAGTAGATTGTCAATGTTTGCCCGGGGCTAAGGGGCGAAGAGGTCTGCGGATGAGCACTGGTCGTTTCAGGCGGAGTACGCCATTCACCTGTGCCATCCGTGGTGGAATGAGATGTCACTCGAGGAGAAGCAGGGTCGAGAATATGACGCTCTTGCTCTGCAGCGGCATGCAAGGCGGCAGGGGTTTCGGAGGCCAGGTCAACGTTAGATACCGGTCGGACATGGTAATGGTGAAACTCGTGCTGGGGCAGAGTCTCGGAGTCAGGCTGGGGGCGCATTCGCTCATCTTGATCGATGGTGGCATGAGTGAGCTTGGGGTGATAATGATCGTCGCGGCTACCGACGGTGGAGCGGTGGGCTTGGTCGTGATGCTCTGGTATGTGATGTGGGTGAATTGGGTCTTCTTCGTGGATGGCTCCTTGAGTGAGTTCGGAATGATCACGACCCGGGGTGTTACCGAGGTTGCGGCTGTCTTGGTGGTGATGCACTGGTATGAGTGAGTAGGGTAGATCATTCTCACTACCCTTCGCATCGGCATCGGCATCGGCATCGGCATCGGCCAGGGTAGACTTCTCCTGGACAGGGCTGGAATTGTATTCGCTATTGAGTTCGGACCTGCTACGGGTCTTGCGTAGTGATTGACGCAAGTGTGGAGGACGGTCGTGTCCGCTGCTTGGGCGCTGGCTGTCGAGATATGAGAGTGGGCGTTGTGCGGCAGATGAGACCGATGCAAGTCTCGACCGGGACGTGGTTGGATTTGCCGAGGTGATTGTGATGGTGCGTTTGTGGGACTTTTGCGAGCCGGTGACCGACGCCGGCGGGAGAGGGGAAGGGTTGCGCGATGGAGGGGGACGCAGATGCAGAAAGGAGATAGGTGCAGCAAGATTCCTGGTACTGTCGCGTGATGTCTCAAGATATACCCGGAGGTTGAGGGTATTGGGATCAGCAGCAGGCAGTGGTTGGCCGTTGCCTATTTGCTGGGATGACTGGGGCGCCGGGGTTTTGGAGGTCTTTTGCGTCTGGTGCATCTGGTGCGTCTGGTGCGTCTGGTGCGTCTGCTGCTGCTGCTGCTGCTGCTGGGATTGTGTCTGCGGTTGGCCTGCGGCAGCGTTCATAAAGGCATCATTGTTGCAATGAGTTGTGCCGGGCAGACAAACGTAGTCGTCAAATTGGCTACTCAATCTGGCAAAGTTGAAACCACGGCCTTTCTCACTTGGCTCAAAGACTTGACCGATCTCTAGATCAAGGTCCACGGGGGGATACTTGTAGGGCTGATACCTCTGAAGATTTGTCACGAGGCCGGGAAAGGCAGCCGGGCCGACGAAGCCAGCGACTTTGGCGGTGATGTCGACATCGAGAGTGAGTGGGTTCGGGTCATCGACATCCCAGTTGCTGGTACCTTTGGTGAGCAGGACGACAAAGGTGAACTCGCGTGGGAGACCGGACTTTTGCAATTTGTTTTCTTCCAGCGTCCATACAATCTCGCCATCCTCAATGTCGTATTGATGGCCGTACCAGGAGCGCAGAGTACGTACAGAGCCCTGGATCTTCATCATGTCGAAGACCTTGTAGTTGCCCCTCATGCCGCCGGATGGGGCAAAAGAGAGATTGGCCGGGCCCTGGGTAACTCCAACGCTACCGGCGACGTTGAAGTTCCAGTCGAGTGTCTCGGGCGAGACAGCGCCATACATCAGGTGGGGTGCATGGCGGAGGAACTTGGGCCGAACAGGCTTTTTCGGAGTGGGTTGGGAGACATACCTGATGACAGAACCATCAGGGCCGTCGACATATTCCGGAGTGGTCTGGGTGGCATGTGAGTGACGGTGGCGGTCTGAAGCTTGGCCGGCGATGACACTTGTGACGTCTCTCAATGGATGCGGCTTCCCAGACCAGATGTTGTGTAGGGCGAGCCGAATCTCGGCATACTTGAAGCGAAAATGGGATTGGCTGGGATGAAAGACGAAATTAAGGGCCAAGAAGCGGACGTTGTCGATGAGGTCCTCGTGGATGATGGGGCTGTCGTAGTAGCCAGATTGGAGGCGTTGGAGATGGGCAGTGATGTAGGATCCTCCGGGCAGGCGGCGTTCATAGATGCATTGCTGGTTGACCTGGTACTTGTTCTCTGGCGCGTTGGGATCTCGCGTACGAGCCGCGTAGCGAGGCGAAATTGCAGTTTGTGGTGAGAAGGCTGTGGCGTACTGGAGCTCGGCCGGCGCGCTCTGCGGCTCCGTGGTGGTGCGTCGAAGCCAATCCATGGTCGACATCAATCAAACAGAGGCTATGTGCGAGAGACGATCTACTACAGACATTACCAACGATGCTAGCCTGACTCTGGGGTACACATGGCGCTTGCATGGACAAAGAAAGGCTGGCCGGATCGGGCCTCGTTCTACAGGGCTATGGCACAACAGGGGTGAGAGTGAGATCAACGTGAGCCAGAGCACAGCTTTGAGGGGGCTGGAGTCGATGCAACGTGGCCAAATAATGAAGCGGTCTGACAGCTACGGTACGGGGAGAATCTGGGCGTGGATGTGAGATCTCGATGTGTCTGACGAGCGCTGATTTGCGAAGCTAACAAAGTTAAGCTTGGGCACGGACCGCCGCGAGCTGAGCGGTGGGCGAAATCAGGGTTGGTAGTAAAGTTAGGCATCCATACTTCTGCAAGCTCTCAATTACCGATAGCTTCAAGTGTTGCGGCCTGCAGGAGACTGCAGACTGCAGACTGGAGCATGTAGATTGGAGATTGGAGAGTGGGTGAGGGCAAAGAACAGAAGGCGGAAAGATGGGGGCACGGCTACGTTAGTTCTTGTGCGGTGCCGCTACGTGGAAACCGGATCTATTCCTCCGCCAGCGTCTGGCCTTCTCGCAGGCCCTGCACCTTCAGCTCCTCGCCCGTCGCACGGCGGTAGATGTCGCGGATGTCGTCAGTCATGCTCTCGAAATGCGATGAGGCGTCGTAGGACCTGCTGATGTAGACGTGGTCGTTGACGCCGCTCTCGAGGGGCTCGTAGATGGGGATGGGCTTGCCAGTGAAGATCTCTTCGATCTTGCCGAGGCGCTCGAGGCCCGGAGCGAGCTCGAGGTGATGGTTGGAAGAGGTCTCGGCAATGGTGGAGACAATGGCGATGTAGTAGCCTTTGGGGCACACGTTGTGCGCGGACGAGACCATGGCGATGTAGATGTCGTTCTTGCGGCCGACTTGCGACTGGGGAATGATCAGCTGCAGCGAGTCGGCGTCACCGGTCTTGTCAATCGGGTGGGTGAGGATGCAGATGGCCTTGAGCAGGTGGCCCACCACCTGGACCTTGCCCGGGAAATAGGAAGGATCGCCGAGGAGAGTACTAGTCTTGGTGGTGAACTTCATGCCCTCGCCCTCGTCAGCCCGCTCCTTCATGGTGGCCGAGATGCCGGAGACCTTGCCGCCGGCGTCGTACTGGATTTCGTCGATGGTGGTGTTGAGCATGTAAGTGCCGCCGTAGATGGCCGATAGGCGTGCAAAGCCTTGTGGCAGGTCGCCCAGACCAAAGAGCGGGTAGATGTAGGGCGACTTACCATAGCGGGCCATCGAGTTGGCGTACAGCCGGATGCGTGTGACGCTCTCAAGGGCCATGCCAGGCGTGTTGAGGTACTCGTCCGTGGGGAACAGGGCCATGGAGTGGCCGATGAAGTCGCGTGTCGAGGGCTCAAGGCCGAACTTGTCGTAGACCTCCTTCATCGTGGCGCGATTGATGTTGATGCCTGCTGTTGGTCAGCGCGTGCGGCGGCCGCGGGCATCCACCCACCGTTGTGCGTGGCCGGGTTGCTCTCGTCAAAGGCACCGACCCACTCGAGAAAGCGCTTGGCACGCCGCTTCTCGAACAGGCCCATCAGTGGCGAGCTGAGCGCCTCGGCCGCGGTCGACGGCACCTTGGCCACGGTCGCGCGGGGGCCAGCGCCCTGCTGGACGAAGCTGCCAGCGATCTGCCTGAACTCGAGGTAGCGTGTGACGTCGGTCGAGACGAGGATATTAGTCAGCTCGCCGTTAGCCATCAGCAGCTTGGGCACAAGGTCGATGTTCCAGTCGTTGGCACGGCCGTACTTCTTCCATGGCTCCTCGCCGGCCTTGAAGTTGCCATATTTGCGGTACAGCTGGCGGAGTTTGATAAGCAGGGGCAAGAACCCAAACAAACAAACAAATAAACAAACAAATAAACAAATAAACAAAGACAACGGCCTACCGCCTCGATGTTTACCGACGCTGCTTCCCTGGCCCAGCGTCAGCGTCGCTCCACTGCGTCGGCAAAGCCTCGTACCCTCCATAGTGGTCGTTGCGGTCGACGTGCAGCACCTTCTTGCCCTTGACGCTGAGCACCCTGGCCGCCAGTTAGCGAGTCGGCCTCGTGTGCATACAAAATGCACCACACGCCCACAGCTGGAGCCACGCACCCGGAAAGCACGCATTCGGTCAGGCCTGCACGTTGTCAGCCAGGCAAGTTGGTAGTGGGGGCGGGGTGGGGCTCAGCGGCGCGCACACACCTGTCCCAAGGACGACGACATCGTACTCGGGGGCAATCTCATCCATGCCGGTCACTCAACGATGCAACCTCCGCCGTAGGATCGAGTAGCAGTATCAAGAAAGACGTGTTGGCTGTGTCCAACGTCAGCCCGAGGCGTCCGGGGGGGAGCGCCAAGACCAGAGTGCAAAGAGCCAAAAACAACGGCCGCAATGTATCGGATGGAGTACCAAGGGCGACAACAGTAACACGGAGTCTACAATGGTACAGTATGGATTCTGATGAATAGTATACACGCTTCACACGCTCCGCACGCTCCATACATTCCAGCCTGGCTCTCTCATCTCCATCTCTCCCCTCCAGCACTACCGTTCCCCTTCCACCCACCCGTCCGGAGTCAGACCCAGGTCCTTCAGATACACGCGGTTCACGAGAGCCTTTGCTTCGGAATACGCCGTGTGTCGGTCGGCAAGCACACGCCGAATGTTGGCATTCGTCTCCTCCAGCTGCAGACCCAGTGTTAGCTCAGACCTAGGTATTGACTGATGCGTTCCGCAAGAGCCCAGCACAGCACGGGCACTAATCAAATTGTTTTCGTTTGGATGTGTTCATATCCACGAGGCTTAAGCCGGCTTTAAGACATTCATATCGGCGAGTGTAAAAGACTTGAAAAAGACTTTCATCAGGGGACCGGCAGTGGGCAGTGGGCAGTGGGCAGTGGGCAGTGGGCAGTGGGAGGTGCAGACGGGCAACAGAACGACTTACTGCTTGGATTCTCGTCTCCGCTTCGTAGTTGCCGTAGCCAGCTCGCACTCGCCTCATCTCAAACTGCCGCGTCTTGGTGCGATTGAGCTCGAGGATAGTGGTCCAGTACAGGCGGTGCAGGTCGTGGAAGTCTTTGGCGGCCAATTCGTGGTAGGACCAGGGCCGTCCAAAGGCGGCCTCCTCTTCACCCGACACCATCGGCTGTCTTGCTTTGTTAAAGAATCCCCACAGTCCGTGGTTCTCTGCCGTCTTAAACTGAGCTCGTCGCTCGGAGTCCATGACTGGCTCCGGCAGATCCCATTTGTATACGCTGGTCTCCTTGCGTGGGCCACTGCCATACAGCGAAGACACTCCGCGTTGCTTGTTCCCGTCACGTCTCTGGGCTCGGAGCGCTAAATTCCTCTTCCTGCGTCGCAGTCGTGCCTTCTTCGACGCCGTCATCTCCTTTCGACGGAGCCGGATCGCCTCCAGCTCAGGATCTGGTTGCGGGCTCTCATTCTGCGGTTGCTGTTCGGCTTTCTGCCGCAGATACTGGGGCACGACTGAACCTAGAGACTTTCCGGACAGAATGCTGGTGGATGTCGGTGCCGTCGTGCTGAGTGTTCGGCTGGCAAACGCGGGGACAAGGAACAGGGGGACACTGAGGACGAGGCCCTTGGCACAGGGCCTTGCCAACAACGCCATCGAGCTCGAGATGAGAACAGGGCTGGTGGCGAGAGGAGCGACGATCACTGTGAAGCAGCTGAAGCAGCACACCACCGGGAATTCGATGCCTCTGCTCGCCAAGCCCGCCAAGCCCGCTAAGTCCGCTAAGTCCGCTAAATCCTGGGGCCCACTTTTCGGCCGCGCTTTCCTCCACAGCCCGCTTTTCCCAAAACGGAAGTACGTCAACAGAGTCTTGACGGCGACGCCAACAGTACGGCAGGGCGCGACGACATTACCGGCAACAGCGGCACCGGCAACAGCACATTCCCAGTTTGTGGAGAGAGCGCGCTCGCGGCAGCCGCTACTCAGCCGCCATGCGCATCATCGAGCTCATCATCGACGGCTTCAAGTCGTACCAAGTACGTACCGTCATTTCAGGATGGGACGACTCTTTCAACGCGGTCACTGGCCTCAACGGCTCCGGAAAGAGCAACATCCTCGACTCCATTGCCTTTGTCCTGGGCATCAGCAACATGGCCACAGTACGCGCCCAGAATCTGCAAGACCTCATCTACAAAAGAGGCCAGGCCGGCGTCACCAAGGCCAGCGTCACCATCGTCTTCGACAATGCAGACAAGACCAAGAGCCCCATCGGCTTTGAGGAATATGCCCAGATCAGCGTGACCCGCCAGATTGTCATAGGCGGTACCAGCAAGTACCTCATCAATGGCCATCGCGCTCAGCAACAGACAGTCCAGAACCTCTTCCAGAGCGTCGGCCTCAACATCAACAACCCCAACTTCATCATCATGCAGGGCCGCATCACCAAAGTTCTCAACATGAAGTCCGCTGAGATCCTGGCCATGATCGAGGAGGCCGCCGGCACACGCATGTTTGAGGACCGCAAAGACAAGGCCAACAAGACCATGGCCAAGAAGGAGATGAAGGTCAAGGAGATCGAGGCCCTCCTGGCTGAAGAGATCGAGCCAAAGCTGGACAAGCTGCGTGGCGAGAAGAGAGCCTGGCTCGATTACCAGAAGACACAGGCCGAACTGGAGCGTCTGACCCGGGTCGTCGTGGCTGCTGATTATTTGCGCGCGGGAGAAAAGGTGCGCACTGCAAACGAAGAGCACGACGCGAAGAGAGCCAAAGTCGATCATCTCCAAAACAATGCCGCCAAGCTGAGCCGAGAAATCGAGCATCTGGACGAAGATGCCCAGGGTGTCCGTGCCCTGAGGGACCAAGAGATGCGCAAAGGCGGCCGTTTCCAGGAACTCGAAAATCAAGTCAAAGAGCACAGCCATGAGCTGGTACGTCTAGCCACAGTGCTCGACCTGAAGAAGACCAGTTTATCAGAAGTAGAGCAGCGCAAAGGCGACGCCCAGAAGGCCATCAGAACTCTCGAGAAGCAAGTGGCGGAGAAAAAAGCTCGGTTGGAAAAGCTCCAAGCTAAGTATGACAAAGCCAAAGCAGACTGTGATCAGCAAACCAAAGAAGTCGAGCTCAAGGAAGAGCTGTTGTCAGCACTCCAAACTGGTGTTGCATCCAGAGAAGGACAAGACGCTGGATATCAAGGCCAATTGCACGAAGCGCGCAATCGAGCAACTGCCGCCAGCACCGAACACGAGCAGGCAAGATTGAAGATCGCTCATCTTCAAAAGCAGATCGACCAAGACGAGCCTCGAGCCAAAAAAGCCAAAGCCCAGAATGCCGGCCTCGTCAACGGGCTTGAAAGCCTCCGGAAGCAGGCCGACAAGCTGGAAGCAGACCTTTCCAGCCTCGGCTTCGATCCCGGTCTGGAGGAACGTATGCGAGCGCGGGAGACAAATTTGGACAAGGCCATCAGGAAACTGAGGGAACAGGCAGACGGCCTCAAGCGGAAGGTGGCCAATGTCGACTTCCACTATACTGATCCCTCGGCCAACTTTGACAGATCCAAGGTCAAGGGTCTCATCGCTCAGCTGTTCACTCTAGACAAGGACAAGTCCATGGCCGGCACAGCACTCGAAATTTGCGCTGGTGGCCGGCTTTACAATGTTGTCGTCGACACCGCTGACACGGCCACACAGCTCTTGCAGAACGGCCGGCTAAAGAAACGCGTCACCATCATTCCTCTCAACAAGATCTCTGCCTTCAAGGCGTCAGCTGAAAAGATTGCTCAAGCACAAAACATTGCCCCAGGAAAAGTTGATTTGGCCCTGTCGCTCGTTGGCTACGACGACCAGGTGTCCAAAGCAATGGACTTCGTCTTCGGTAACACCCTCATATGCCAGGATGCTGAAACGGCAAAAAAGGTGACCTTCAATCCTGCTGTCCGGCTGAAGAGCGTCACCCTCCAAGGCGACGTCTATGATCCCTCCGGCACCCTCTCCGGCGGCAGCTCGCCAAACTCCAACAGCGTGCTCGTTGTTCTGCAACAGCTGAATGAGGTGACAAAGGACCTACATACCCAAGAGCAAGAACTGCAACAGCTGCGACAACAAATGCAAAGCGAGCAGCAGAAGTCAGCTACTATCAAGTCGGTCAAGCAAGAACTTGACTTGAAGATGCATGAGATTATGCTCGCCGAAGACCAGATCAAAGGAAACTCATCCTCTTCTATCATTGCTGCTGTTGACGAAGCCCAAGCGTCCGTTGCCCAGCTCAAGAATGATATGACGGCACTCAAAGCCAAGGAGGCCGAAGCTCGGAAAGACGTTAAGCGCATCGAGAAGGACATGGCCGATTTCAACAAGAATAAAGACAGCAAGATAAAAGAGCTCGAGATGTCCTTGGATGATCTCAAGGACAATCTCGCCAAGACTACCGCCGCCGTCAAGGCACTTCAGAAGGAGCTCCAAGATGCCAAACTCGAGTCTGAACAAGCTGCCTCTGACCTCACAACTGCCCAGGAGCAACTCAATGAAATGCAAACGAACATTGAAGCACAGACTGCCGAGCTGGCCTCTCTTAACGAAGAGGAAGTCCAAATCAAGTCTCAGCACGACACCGCCCAGGCAGAACTCGAGGATGAGAAGGCAAAGCTCACTTCCTTTAATGAAGAACTTCGCGAGCTTGACGCTGCAAAGGCGAGGAAATCAAAACAAATCACCGAAGAATCTCTCGAAGCCCAAAAGCTAGCTCACGCCGTTGAGAAAGCCCAGAAGGACTCGGCTGCTGCCGCACAGCTAGTCCAAGCCTTGGAGAAGGAGCACGACTGGATCGCCGACAACAAAGACCAGTTCGGTCGCCCGGGTACGGCATACGACTTCCACGGCAAGAACCTGTCGGAATCGCGAGCAACACTAAAAAACGTCACCGAGCGCTTCCAAGGCATGAAGAAGAAAATCAACCCCAAAGTCATGCCCATGATCGACTCAGTTGAGAAGAAAGAGGCATCCCTCAAAAACATGCTCCGCACCGTCGTCCGGGACAAGAAAAAGATTGAAGAAACCATCGTCACTCTCGACGAGTACAAGAAGGAAGCCCTCCTCAAGACATGGACCAAAGTCACCCAAGATTTCGGCAATATCTTCAGCGACCTATTGCCTGGCAAGAACACCGCTAAGCTGGTTCCCGTCGGCGAGGACCAGAGTAGAATCCAGGAAGGCTTGGAGGTCAAGGTGTGTCTGGGCGGCATTTGGAAGGCCGGCTTGAGCGAGTTGAGCGGTGGCCAGCGGTAGGTTACTCTTCGTTAACCTACTTATCGTGACCGCGCACGCAAATCCTGACTAACTGCTTCTACCAAATAGCTCCTTAATCGCCCTCTCCCTGATCCTCGCCCTTCTCCAGTTCAAGCCGGCGCCCATGTACATCCTCGACGAGGTCGACGCCGCTCTTGACCTCTCACACACTCAGAACATCGGCCGCCTCATCAAGACCCGCTTCAAGGGCAGTCAGTTTATTGTTGTCAGTTTGAAGGATGGCATGTTTGCCAATGCCAATCGTGTCTTCAGGACCAGGTTTAGTGAGGGCACCAGCGTCGTCAGTGTCATGACCCCCGGCGAATTAAAGGCTTGATTGATTGATTGATTGATTCAATCAGATGGAAAATCTGTGCTTTTTTTCCATTCATACCTGGCTGGGGGAGTTTACGATGTCATGATGACGATAATTATGGTGATGATCATGATGGTGATGTTGATGTTTTAATTTATCTTCACCTATATAGATTCAGACTAACAATCAGATTCTGAACGGATTCAGCTAGGATTCACATTTTCTGACTTGACAGCAACAATCTTCTCATCATCTGCAAAAGTTAACTGCAAAAAATTGGTTCATCATTGATCATCTATCTCATCCCCGACTCCTAGGTATCACCCAGCTTCATTTCTCCTTGATTTCTTTTTCCCACTACAGTTTGACATGTCAATACCAATAACCTCAAATCTCAATGCGCTACCGTAACAACAGCAGCAGCAACAACAACAACCAACCACACAACTACGGCATGCACAGCCAATGCCTTCTTTTCTCGCGTTGCATCGCCTGTTGCCGGCGTCGACGTTGTGGACGTTGTAGACGTTGCTGGCCCAGTAGAAGAGGAGTAGTAGCTTGACAGGAGAATGGTGGTATCAGTACTACTAATACTACTAATACTAGTAGCGTCCACTGCTGTTGCCGTAGTTGGAAGAGGTTGGAGAGAGGGAAAGGGGTAGACGGTGGGTGATGCTGGTGCTGGTGCTGATGATGTGCTGCCGTTGAGACTCAGTGGTGATATTGGGGGGATGCTATGCCTACCACTATCGCTGCCGGTGGTGGTGGCGCTGGTACTGCTGTCAGTTTCTCCGAGATATGAATATGGAGCGAGGGCAGTGGAGGAGCTTGAGCTTGAGCTTGAAGCGGCTATAGCGGTTACGTTGTTAGCACTTGTGCATTCGGTATCGCCGGGGATCAAGGCGGATGAATGTTCGCTGGTGGTCGTGTACCCGGACACTACCACTGAGTAGGAGGCTGTGACTGAGCTAGAAACAGAGCCGGAGGCTCCTGGAGGAGGAGTGACAGTGAGGGTGAATGTTGTAGTGGTAGAGGTTGTGAGAGAGACTATCGTGGACAAACTCGTCTGTCCGGAGGAAGAGGCAGCATCATCAGGTGTTTCCGCTGCGGCATTGCATTGGCCAGAAACAGCAGCGCAGGTGTAACCCAGTCCGCAGGTCCCTGGGTGCGGTTGGTGCTCTGTCAACAAATCCTGTTTGGGTCTGCTGCTGGTGCTTACATATTCCCGAACAACACGTCTCTCCCGCAATGGGATCATAGCAGTAGACTCCACAACATGACTTGGAGCCCACGCCACATGCCGAACAGTCTGAACCAGAGGCCTGGCACGGATCGTAACGTGGAGTTAGGAGTCCATCGTGTGCGAGAACTCCTCCGCGCGCAAGTGTTATCGCGGCCAGGCCGGAGAGGATGGGCGTCAAGCGCATGATGAAGATGTCTTTATGGTAGATTTGAGAGAAGGATCGCGAAGCAGACGAAAAAAAGCAAAAAGTAGGAAGGGAATGAACGAAAGCGCAGTATCCTGCCAGAACAGAGAAAGAAATTCAATAGACCAACCTTCGAGAATAGTGCTCCATTTGTGATCGCAATCAGGCTTGTATAAACAACACACGCTCACCTGCCTCAAGCATGGGTCGTTACACAAGAGCAGCGTTTCACGGGCTAATACCCTACTCTAATCTCCGTGATGTGGTTTGGTTTGCAAGCAACCCAGCGAGAAGCTGCAGAGAGGCAGCAGACATAGTCCTTGGTCTCAGTTGCAAGATTAACGGTGCTTGGGCGACTAAGAGGCAAGAAAACTGAGCCCCTAGAGCTCAGATTGATGCTTCTTGGGATATTACCATAGAGTACAAGGCTAAGTTAGGTGAAGATGCCTTTTGCCTGATCAACGAAAGAACGGAAAATAACCTTGAAGTTATCAATGGCGATGGAAGGAGCGTCATGCATGGTTGCGCCGTTTGCAGTTGGTCATAGGTGGGTTTTGGCTCAATTGCCACTCTCTAAATTTCACACCAAATTCATACCATTCCTACACCTTCAATTTGAATCCAAATTGAATGATATCGATCTTAAACTCATACTGTCATCGAGAACATTCCAAATATATCTATATTAATCCATCTACACCTTGTTGTGGCCTTGTCAACTCCGCTTGTCCCTGCTGTAACATATGGTACTGTCATACAGTACCAGATTGGACACTTAATGAGGCCTTAGCAAGTGAGCCAACTCTTGGGGGGTGAACAAGCTAATAGTAGGGCTCCAGGGCGTCAGCAAGGCCCAACAGTACCAGCAGAACCAAGTCTCACTCTAATGGGGAGACTAGGCCTAAGAAGAAGCAGGCGACAACAACTATGGATAAGGGATAGGTGAACTAGGCTCTCCACCCTATTATAGAACATTCGTTTTGATGTAATCTTGTTGTGGGGAAATCGGCCTTCGGTTTAGGCGGGCATCCCGCCGTTTTTGACATCTATATCTTCTGTCAGAGCGTGAACATTAAGGCATGATTCCCAAGTTTAGTAGCCCCCCTGCACTTGCCTTCAGACTTTCCTGGAAGGTAATACCCCTGAGAAGTCCATTCCTCTTGCAGGACCTCAGCAGGAGTGGCCCAAGTTACATCAGTGTCCTTGTTGTACCCACTACCACCGGTAATAATGCCCACTAGCTCTGCTTCGTCGTTGATGCAGTGAACAATGGCTGAACCAGAGTCTCCCTGCCCAGAAAAGGGCTCGTGCTTCTTGATGACAGGAAAAATAATAAGCTCCTTTGTGAACTTGGTGCTGCCATCAGGCATCTGAATAGGACGCTCTCCCCACACGGGGCTTAGACGACCCATAGTGATGCTAGTTGTCACGCCATCCTTGAGCACCGGGGTATCGCGTTCGCCATTCTCGTTGACTTGGGTGCCGCTCATCAGCCTGGAAATTGGAGTAACAGCAGTCTTGAACACCAGCTTGCCGCCAATCGGATACTTGAAAGCAGTCGGATTTGCATTGTTACAGTTAAGACCTCGGTAAATGTCTTGCTCTGAAAACTTATCACCGAGGATAATGTAGTTCTCAAGAGCATCTGTAGAATGGGTGCTTTCGTATGACATAGAGATCGCCATGTCGATCACACAGCCAGTCCGTGGGTGCTCGTCAATCGGCGGTGACCACATCACAAAGCCACCTTTGCGAGTTTGCAGCTCTTGCTTTTGTTTGATTGTGTTAGCCTCAACCTGCATAAGTTCAGCAAGGGCCCGCTCTGATTTAGCCTTGATTTGCATAATCTCTTGGAACTCTTCGCGGTCCTCGTGGTGGGCCTGGGACATCTTGGCAATCCGTCCGTCAGCATTCTCGAGAAGGATACCTAGACTTTCTCGTGTGTAGCTAATCATCTTCCTTATTCCAGGCATATCCACAGGCCAAGCAACCTCTACCCTCGACATTCCTGTGCCACTCTTGTACCTGTACTCAAGGTTTTCACCTTGGTTACTGAAGTTATCAACTTGCCAGACATGACGGCAGGATACAGCATACCTGGCCTTAGTATCACCTTTCTTGAGCAGCCAGAAACTGCGAGTACCTTGAGCAGTGTCAATCTTGGCTAGTGCAGTTGACACACCAGATGCATCAGTAAATTGCTTTGTGATGTTGGCTAGTGACTGAGTTTTTGTTGTAGTGATGCTCTCAAGCTTGATGCCTTTGACCCCTTCATACATGTTCCAGGTAATCACATAGACAGGGACATTGTTGTACCCTAGCTCCTCTAGGCATGCTGCAATAAAGTTTGCAAAAGCAGCAACAATTGTCTTCTGTGTCGGAGTAGCATCTGGAGTCTGACCAAGAAGCACAACATGCTTTGCTGGTTCATGCTTTGCTGGTTCATCTACGCGGCCAAATCTTGCCATAGTGAGAGCATTGATACCAGAAATATCCTTGAAATCCTCCCATTTGGCTGTGGCTTTATCTAGTACAGTATGATTGAAATCATCTGCAAGCTTCCCAGGGAGAGGTTGAAGGAGTGTATATCTCGGAGACCAACTATACTCATCTGGTAGGTTGTATGGATTCTTGTGGTCTGATCGATAGGCTAGTCTGGGGCTGCTCAAGAGACCGTGGAAGAAGTTGATACTCTCAGCGAAGGTTGGGAAAGTGATCTTGTCACCGCCATAGATCTCCAACATTGAGTCGGTAATAGATGGTAGCTTCAATGACCCGTAGGTTTCGTCGCTTGAATTTCTTCTAAACCATCACTTGTTAGCTAGGGCAGCAGAGGGGTCATCATAATGCAGCTTACCTGGTCATTCTCGTCGAAACAGGAATCAAGCAGCTGCTGATCGAATGAGAATCGGTGAAAAAGAGCTAGGAAGGAATCTACGAATGAGAGGTGAAAGATTGCTGCCAACCAACCACTTGGCGCGCGTTAGATAGATTAGGTGGAGCAATCTCGGCGCCGCACCCCACAGGCGGCGGCACTTGCCGCCAAATGTGGCGGGTAGTTTCCCTGCAACCTGTGTTGACTTATAATGCCACAGTGTAGGAATTGCCTCTTTCGGACGTCATGTGATATCGTACTGGTCTGGTTACAACCAAAGCTAGTTCTAGGAATAACAATATCTGTCTGCGACGTTCGCGCGTATAGGGAGCTATGCGCGCATCATTTCCCTACGAGCTCAACATCGGGATAGACATCTCATACGCACGACGCATTCTCGACTGGTCCAGCCTGACACGCTTCGAACACAACTCGCACGGTCTCTCATTGCTCAAGCGCGTCTTCCACCAGAACGACTTTATCCAACTGCAGCGCCGGTACCCGTGGTGGCAGAGACCGAGGGGACAGCCGGAGGCGAATGTGCGCAGCTTGAGCTTTTTTCTTGCTGGCCGTTGGGCGGCCAAGGAAGCGGCGAAGAAGGCATGGCGAGCGGATCTGCTGGGCTGGAGAGATTTGTGGGTGCAACCTGCTGCTGATAGTGGGGGTGTGGCGCCGGAGATTGTTTGTCGTGTCAATCGCAATGGATGGAATTTTGATGGGGACGAATTGTTGAAATTGGCTGGCGAGGGTGTGAAAGTGGATGATGTGCAGGGGGAACAGCCAGCGGGGACGGCGGTGGTGGAGGAGCAGGTTGCGAGACTGTCGATTTCGCATGATGGTGAGTATGCTATTGCGACGGTGCTGGCGACGCCGCTGCATGCTGACATCTTGGCGGTTTTGAAGCAGAGGCAGGCAGAAGTAGATCTAAAGATGAGGATGATGAAGGAGTCTAGCGGGCTGCCAAGCTGAACGCATGGTGAGGAAACAACAAGGATGCGAAGCTACCATTGCTACAGTTGGATATCAATCCAATACTCAACCAGGCAGGTCAAACCAAACAACCCAAGACTACTTAGACAGAGGTCAGGATGAGACGCGGCCGTACAAAGGTCAGAAAAGAAGCTCCTGGAGAGTAAGCAGGGTCACACAAGGCCGAAGAGGAACACCATGATGGAGGCAGCCAGTGAGGAGAGCAATGCTATCGAAGTAGCGAGCGTGAGCGGTATTGAGTTCGAGGATGGTGCTGACTCCTCAGGCATGATGAAAGGAAGGGATAGCCAGGGACATCAAGCAACCTGCCTGGATTCTATCATCTCTCCAAGGTACTGTCATACTTTCACCATAGGGGGTAGAAGTGACATACATGGGTCAAGATTCATGAAGTATCAATAACATTCCCGTCCTGGGTTGGCCACAAGAAAAGTTTACACTTGTCTAGCCAGCAACACATAAGGCCCTTAATGGCCGCTCCTCTGCCATGCTGGATCACAACGTGTCTTGAGTGATATATGGTGTGCATTCCTTGATCAGTCTAGCCTGATACGGGATACGATACGATGAAATGCATCTACCCCGGGTAACCTCGGTGTCAACTCCTCCGAATCCTCTTTCCCCTCATTGCCACCTCCTCCATCTCCATATTCATACTCTAATAAGCGATTCATATTAATTAATGCTTCTGAAAACAAGGTAAGTCATCAGCATTCTGTTTTAGGCACTGTAGTTGGTTGCTTTTCATCGCCCACATCACCACCAAAAAAGTAAATTTAAGAGAAAGCAATGACTGGCCCACCTGTCCCTTTCTCTGCCCTGCCGCTCGTGCGCAACGACACCGCGCCCAAACGGCTTAACGCATGGGGTGCATACGGCGCTGACGACGAAGTCGGCTTCCTGAACCGGCAAACACCGTCCATCATCGCAGCCGCAGCTGGCTCCGAGATCAAAACGGGCATCCGCGTGCTTCTGGACGCGCCGCTCGACTTCCAAAACGTCAACAATAACAACAACAACCAGCCATTCTTTCACCGACAGGCATTCGTCAAGAACGTCTACCAGAAGAAACCCCGCGTCGTGCACGACGACACCTGGACGTTGAACACGCAGAGCAGCAGCCAGTGGGACGGGCTACGGCACTATGGATACCAGGCAGCCGCGCGGTTCTACAACGATGTGACAGTTGACGACATCGCCGGAACAGGGACCCGGGGCCAGAGCAATGCGGATATTCTGGGGATTCAGAATGTCGCGAGGCGCGGCGGGGTGACGGGGCGAGGCATCCTGGTGGATTTCGCGCGATGGGCTACGACTACAGACGAAGGGAAGAGGGATGTGGGTGACAGCGGCAGCGGCAGCAGCAGCAGCAGTTTTAAGACTTTCGAGTCTACAGATATCAAGCTGGACTGGTTGAAGAAGACGCTCGCCTATCAAGGTACCGAGGTGCGCTTTGGCGATATCCTGGTCGTGCGTAGCGGGTTTTTCCCGGCTTTTCGCGCGCTCACGGCTGAACAGCTCGCGGCGTTGCAAGAGATGCAGTCGCCGTGCTTGGGCGGCGTGGAGCAATCGGACGAAGTCCTGGAGTGGATTTGGAACAATTTCTCTGCTGTGGCTTCCGACCATCCTAGTTTTGAGCGATGGCCGAGCCGATATGACTGGAGCATGCATGAGGTCTTGCTTGCGGGCTGGGGTTGTATCATTGGCGAGTTATTCGACCTGGAGGAGTTGAGCAAGGAGTGCGAGAGGCAGGGCAGGTGGAGCTTCTTTGTGAGCAGTGTGCCCTGCCATGTCCCCGGTGGGGTGGCCAGCCCGCCGAATGCGGTGGCAGTGTTTTAGGGAGTGTATGGATTAGGTGTACAGAAGACCAGATTGAACCGTCGCAATGGTGACTCTACTGCTCGACAACGTCAACCGTCTTCTCCACAACCTCATCGACCATGCGCCTAAACACGCGCTGTCTCTCACACTGCTCCAAGAACACCTTGTACTTGACATCCAACAATGGCTTCACGCTCTTTGTCTCGGTAGGCAGCACTACCTTGCCCGGCTTGCTCATCCGATCCATGATACTCCACAGATCCTCCGTTTTTCCCTCTCGATCTGCACTTGCAGCCTTGGCGCCTAGCATGGCCGCGCCATGGCACACTGCGGCATGCACGTATCGGGGGATGAGGACGGGCATATCGCACGCCGTTGCCACTAACGACATGAGGATATCGTTCTGGCATTGACTGCCACTCATGAAGATGCTTTTAATTTCATGGCCTGCTTTGTTCATCTCAGTGATGATTTGGTGCGTTTGTAGAGCAATAAATTCCATGGTGCCGTAGTAGTAGAGCGCCAGTCCGTCAAGACTCTTGTCGCTGCTCAGACCAACAACAGAACCCGACATGGTAGGATCAGCGATGGGTGAGCGGTTGCCGAACAGATCGCCGTAGAAGAAGAAGTGCTTGCCCAGATGGGCAATGGACGGTGCCAAGCGTTGGGTTTTCAAGTCTCGGAGATGCTCGTTCAGAAAGTCGTAGACATTGGCATTGAGGGACTCGGCCAGGGACAGAGCAGATTGGTAGGCAGGGTGCGTTTCCAGGACGTGCTTGAGCAGCTCACCGGTCGCAGACTGGCCGCCTTCTGCCATCCAGTAGTTGGGGATGATGGAATCGCGGTATGGACCCCAGACACCGGGCACAAAGACTGGATCCTTAGACATTACGAGGTGACAAGTTGAAGTCCCTGCAACCGCAGCGAGACGGGTGAAGGCTTGAGATTGATCGTTGGGCCCATGCGTGGAATCGAGTCTGTCAGATGGAAGCGGGACTTTGGCACCAAGAGTGCCGATCCAGCCTGCATAGGCATCGATGACTCCAGAGCCAACAGCAATTCCTGCTGGTAGGCCAAGCTCAGTTGCCGCTCGCTCGCATAAATGTCCAGCCAGTTCTCCGGCTGAAAGGTATTGGCCATTCTATACCAATGTCAGTGCAGATAGAGGCGTGGAAGGGCACGACTATACTACTCCATTGACGCCACCCAAACGCTTAAAGCTGTCTTCTGCCAGCTCTTCAAGGCCGATGTCCTTGAGGAAGTCTTCTTGCCAGCCCTTGACAGACCCGTCGATGCCAACAGGTACGTAGCCCTGTTTACACACAACCGAGCAAAACGACCGGTCTTCATTACCAGTGGCCAGATGCTCCAACGCATCAGTCAGATCGTAAAACTTGCACCTGGCAAAAAGCTCAGGCGGCATATTATTCTTCAGCCAGAGCACTTTTGGGATTTCCATTTCGATGGACATGGTGCCTCCGACATAGTGCAGCAGCGTGTGACCAGTAGCATTGATCTTCTTGGTCTCTTCAACAGGGCGATGGTCGAGCCAGAGAACAACGTTGTGGTCGTTTCCAGACTTGTCGAAATTCGGGCCCGTCACAGAGACGGGCTCATCAGTGTCGTGAGTGAAGACGGCGAGCGAGCAGGTGGCGTCGAAGCCGATGCCGCGGATGGACGCAGTATTGATGTTGTTCTGGGTGATAGCACGCTTGACGCTGTCACAGATACAACGCCAGATGTCGTTTGTTGATTGTTCCTGGCTCGATTGTCAGATGGAGCACTGGCGACATGGTTGATGAGGGAGGCGCACATAGTAGCCTGTCTGTGGCTGCCAAAGCCCGATGTTCTCGGAAGCGAGGCCCACGATGTCGCCGCTTTCGTTGATGATACACGCTCGGGCGCTGCCAGTGCCTACGTCAATTCCAACGTAGTGGTTCTGGATTGGATTGATCTCGTTCCGAACATCCACCAACTCCTTATGCGTGGGCGTGGATATGCCACTACCGTTTCCTTGCCTCAAGGGAAGGGTAGACATGGTGATGACGAGCGATAGGAAGAACAAGAAGCAGCACTAGACAGTATGAAAGGCAGAGGGTACTTAACCTGGGATCTGGACAGTGAGACAAGGTATGTCAAATTTGTTCAACATGAGCTGACGATCAACATATCTCTACCATCATGAGTTAACAATTGTATAAATGTCGAGGCCAGGGACGGGAACTACGTGTGTTGTTTGAGCCCATTGGATCGCGAGGCAGCAATCTTGGAGAAAAAAGTGGTGTCTGACGGACGTCAACACGCTGCCCCTCAGTGGGTCGCTGAGGTCAAGCTGAGGGGCAGGCGCTGTTGAGAATGATTACCGTATTACCATATTATTATTAGTAGGGGGAAGGCTTGGCTCTTGGCGTTTGGCGCTTGTCTGGTTAAGCCGAGTCTGTATTCGTCTATTATTATTATTCGCCGTCCTTCCTCCCCCCGGTGGCTAGTTTGCCTTCGGGGAGCCTTGTCCAAACCCGCGAGCAGGTACTTCGTGATGACGAGTCTTTGTCGATAGATTTTGCGGCCAAGTCCAGATAGGTAGGAGGTAGCGGGAGGGGCAAAAGAGGAATAGTGACTGCTAAAATACACCATACCTACAGCACCTATCCTGTACGGTGCGACATCTGGCTGTCTCAACTGGTGTTGTGCCAAGCTGGAACCAGCGGATACCACAAATGACCGTGGCGATTCCCTACACGCGATTCCATACACGCTTTTCAAAACAACACGGCCACTTACTTCTCACTGCCGAGAAACTCATATCATGCCTTCAAATCCGCTTAACTCGGCAGATCAGCTTATCGTCGCAGACCACGTCGCAGTGATTATCTACTGAGAGAATGGGCCGTGCAAGAAGCCCTCAACCAAGCCAAAGACCAGGCCCACAGCAAGAACGGCGAGGAAGCTCTTGTTCTTGGCGATCTTGACAACTTCATCTTTGGCCTCCTCAGCCTCCTTCTTGACCCACTCACCCTTCCCCTCTTCAGCCTCCTTCACGTCCGCCTTGGCCTTCTCTACGTCGTCTTCAATGCTCGTGCCAGACCCAACTTGGTATCGCTTGAAGACGTAGTAGGCGACGGGGCCAAGGAGCTCGATGGGGGCGAGCATGTCAGAGGAGTAGAGCAGGATTGGGAAGGAGAGAAGAGAGATGGTGGAGCCGAGGGTCCTGACACAGAGTGTCAGTTCGTTAACTGAGAAGAGTGTGGGGGACGTCTTCTTACTTGGGTTGACTGAAAACAGACCAAAGGGAGTCAGGGGACTTAGTGTCATGAGCCTTCTGATAGTCGGCCAGGAGCTCTAGGGAGAAGCCAAACGAGAAGAGCCCAACGGCGACGCTCTGTGCAATCGGATGATAGCCGGTCAGTACAGCTCCTTGATGGCGGAAAGGCGCAGTCCATGGCAGGGCGATTGTGGTCGAGAAGAGAGCTTCTGGGAGATAGAGGGTCAACAGCGACTTGTTCCAGAAACCCTCCTCGGCCTTAACTGTGTTATACTTGGGATCGTCCTTGCCGCCACGCTTCGACAAAGCAGAGATCTGTTGGAGGGCCTTGTACCCGCCCCAGAGGGTGACACCGCCTAGCAGAAGCTTCTCGGGCCGTGATTGCATGCGCAAAACTTGGTCAAGGGGCAGGCCATAGTGGTACAACCGGCGTCCAACGGCCGACCACCACGCCGTCACCACCTGGCCAGCGGGGAAGGCGATATCCTTCAGAGAGACCAGATCTGTGGCTCTACCGATGCCATAAGCAAAAACGGCGAGCTCGGACTGAAGGGCAAAACCTGGGAGAAGGGTATCCTTGAAGATGCCAACATCAACCAGCGAGGCAGCAAGTGTTTCGTGGGTATGGACGGTGGCTCCCAGGGCGGAAGTGGCACCCGACATGGCGAAAGCGGTGGTCGTGGTGATGGCGTGCCTGGGGGATGGAACAGGAGATGAATGGTGAGAAGTCGTCGAGGCTGGTGGCCCCGTTCAAGCCGGGAATAGCTTCTGAGGGGCAGCACCCCAGGTCAGTCACCTCTCACACCGCGTCGCCTCGAATGACCTAGCCACATGATGTCAAGTTTGTGGAGTGGCCAATCACAATGCAGCAAATAGCGTGCATTTGGTCGTGGACGTCGGATTGGCCGGACAAGGCCCCACCCGCTGACAAAAAATGTGGAGTGAGCCACTGTACAAAGTATCATGGAAGAGATTGTGGAATACGCCAAGGGTTGATTAAGAAGCCTGGTGTCCAAGTTACCATTCAACAGGATCAGTCTTGACTTCTCCTCTGTTCGTCTTCGGCACGGGCGCAGCTTCCAACTTGACCGGCCCTTTCCGCCACTTCTTCAAATAGCCACTGCCGTCCAACCATGGGGTATCCAGACTCCGCTTCGCCTCGAATTTGTTGATCTGTTCCTCCAGCTGCATGGTCAGA
This sequence comes from Chaetothyriales sp. CBS 134916, assembly GCA_003709845.1. Lineage (NCBI taxonomy): Eukaryota > Fungi > Ascomycota > Eurotiomycetes > Chaetothyriales > Domatiomycetaceae > Domatiomyces > Domatiomyces globalis. Next base: position 157,737 of record QQXO01000004.1, read on the forward strand.
CCAATGTCGTCCAGGCCATTGACTAAGCAGTGCTTGCGGAACTCCTCAACATCAAACTTGGCCAACTCTGTGCCATCAGCGGCCGAGATGGTCTGATTGGGAAGGTCGACACTGAGCTCGCGCCCGGCCTTAGCCTCATCAGCGATCTTCTCCAGCGCACTTTGGTCGGTAACTGCTATCGGCAGCATGCCATTCTTGAAAGTGTTGTTGAAGAAGATGTCAGCATATGATGGCGCAATGATACACTTGATGCCAAAATCCAGAAGAGCCCAGGGTGCATGCTCACGACTGCTACCGCATCCGAAATTGGGCCCTGTCACCACGAGAATCTTGCTCTTGGTGTACGGTTCTTGATTCAGGACAAAGTCGGAGTTAGGAGACCCATCTTCGTTGTATCTCAACGGGTGAAACAACGCGGAGCCGAGGCCGGTGCGTTTGATGGTTTTGAGGAATTGTTTGGGAATGATGGCGTCAGTGTCGACGTTGGCCTTCTCAAGCGGAGCAGCGATACCCTTCAGCACGGTAAACTTAGGGAACCCGCTTCCACCTGATGCAGGAGCGGAGCTGACGCTGCTTGCCTTCTCCTGAACCACGCTGTCCAAGACGGCGTCCAGCTCTTCCTCCGTGTCGACGTCTGCAATTTCTGGCTGCACGTCAAGCCTGGCGCTTGATTTCTGGCCAAGGCCAAAATCAGCGAGCTTCCGCACGTCCGTAATCTTGCCGGTCAAAGAGGCAGCGGCAGCCATGGCAGGTGACATCAAATGAGTACGGCCGAGTGCGCCCTGTCGGCCCTCGAAGTTTCGATTCGAAGTACTGGCGCATCGCTCACGTGGCGACAGAATGTCGGGGTTCATTCCCAGGCACATCGAGCACCCAGCCTCTCGCCACTCAAAGCCAGCATCCAGGAAGATTTTGTCCAGGCCTTCCCGCTCGGCTTGCTTCTTAACATTGCCGGATCCCGGCACAACCAGGGCTCGTTTTAGGTTTTTGGCAATGTGCTTGCCCTCCACGATTTTGCTGGCAACGCGCAGGTCTTCGATTCTAGAGTTTGTGCACGAGCCGATGAAAATCTTGTCAAGCTCAATATCTTCCATTCTCATGCCTGGAGTCAAGCCCATATACTCGAGAGCACGTTTGCAACTGGCCTTCTTGTTGGAATCTTTGAAATCATCTGGACTGGGCACGACGCCGGTGACTGCGACGACATCTTGAGGAGATGTTCCCCAGGTGACTGTGGGTGCAATGTCTTTGGCATCAACAAAGACGTCGATGTCATACGAGGCACCTTGATCGGACCGCAGACTACTCCAGTAGTTGACCGCCTTCTTCCACTCGGTGCTGTCAACCTTGGGGGCCAGCGGTCTGCCCTTGAGATAGTCAAAGGTGATCTGGTCGGGTGCGATCATTCCAGCACGAGCACCGGCTTCAATCGACATGTTGCATATCGACATCCGAGCTTCCATGCTCAACGATCGGATTGCAGATCCGCAGAATTCGATGACTGCACCCGTTCCTCCTGCCGTTCCGATGACGCCGATGACGTGCAGAATGATGTCTTTTGAGCTGACCCCAGGCGCCAGCTTACCGTCGACTTGTATCCTCATATTTTTGCTTCTCTTGGTGATCAAACACTGAGTGGCGAGCACGTGCTCTACTTCGCTGGTGCCGATACCAAAGGCCAAGGCACCGAAGGCACCGTGTGTCGAGGTATGGCTATCACCGCAGACGACGGTAGTGCCTGGCAGGGTGAAGCCCTGTTCGGGACCAATGACATGGACAATGCCCTGGTTCTGGTCACCGAGGCCAAAGTAGGTCAAACCGAACTTCTTGACGTTTTCCTCCAGGGTCACACATTGCAACCTCGAATCCTTTTCCTTGACGAAATCTGCGACATTGGTGAAGTTTTTGCGAGGCGCGGTGGGCACATTGTGGTCGGTCGTGACCAGAGTGCAGTCTGGTCTGCGCACTTTTCGGCCGGCCTTCTCAAGACCTTCGAATGCTTGTGGCGATGTGACTTCATGGACGAGATGTCTGTCTGGAGGCGGTCAGTCAAGAATCTTTCAATACAAGCAACAGCATTGGCTGCATCCAGACCCCACCACACACTTACCAATATAGAGCAGCACGGTGCCGTCTGGCTTCTCGTCGACAACGTGGTCCAGGAAGACCTTGTCATACAAAGTTCTTGGCTTCTTCTCTACCGACGGCATATTGGACGAGAAAAGACAATTAAAGGCAATTCTCTCACACACAAACACACACACACTCTCTCTCTCTCTCTTACACAAGACAGCCTGCTCAGAGCAACAATCCTAGTGCTGTCTGTGGAATGGAAAGAGGTGAAATAGAAAATGCCCTGACGGGGGTTGCCATATATCCATCGTATCGTGGGACGCCCCGATATCGGCCCAAGTCTACGGGGTGCATTCGCAATCAGAACTCACCGATTGGCTAGAGCCATTGCAGCCCCGCAATATCGGTTCCTGGGCCATTGGTGCCTGTTGGACCAATCCGCTCTCATCGGTGACATAGCAGCCAAGAAGTTGAAACTCACAGCCACAATGTTAAACTGTTGACCGCCCCATCCCATCATTTGTTTGTTTAAACTCTACTAGACTTTTAACGTCATCCTGGATTGTTGAGGGATTAAATACGCTAAGGTTAATAAGTGTCATCGAAACATCAGAGGTTGGCGCGGGCAGTGGGGTGGGAATACTGTACCGTCGAGTACAGTACCGGCACTGTACTGTACTGTACTGTGGTACTGTAATCTTATCTGATGAAAATTCGCTTGGCGAGACTGCTTATCTAATAACTTGCCCTTCGTTTCAAGGGCCATGCCAAAAAGTACAGTAAAATCCGTCACCTAGACCTGTTTTAGGACGCAGGAAAAGCGGCTTCGGTCTTGTCGTTGAGGGAACTATATTATATTGAAATCAACGAAGCTCTCTAGTTAGCTCTATACTTGTCACGTCCGCTTTCCCAACACCAGGCACCTGGCTTCACTCAACTGGATCAAGAATCTCCCTCTAGCTTCTGGCTTGTCTGCGCTGCTGCTCCGTAGTCCGGCTGTATTCCTCCACCTATCTACTAATACAGAGTATAGATACATCACGTCTGCCCTTTTCGTAATCCATAACCAGTAATGAACGCCCCACTATCCCATTTCCATGCTGAATAAGCTGTGGCCTATCTTTGCCGGCCGGTCGTTAAGCATCTTTTGTCGCACTCTTGTCCATCTTCCGTCTCTTCGGCTCCGGCGTTCCTGACGCCGATGTCGTTGGAGGTGGATGATGATGGCCATGGTCTACCGAGGATTGACCATTCGTCTGCACTGGTGCTGGTGTCGAGGCGCGTGTACTGTTCTTAAGCTCGTCATGGTCTTCTTGAGTGCCGCTTGCATTGCCCGGCTGCTCTCCTGCAGGGCTCTGAGGCGGCTGAGGCGGCTGAGGCGGCTGTGATAGTGTCTGTGATGGAGTCTGTGATGGAGTCTGTGATGGTGGTAGTTGCTGTGGCTGTGGCTGTGGCTTGGGTGCGGGCGGGGGTTGAGAGTAAGGATGTGGTTCAAGCTGTGGTCCTTGTAGCTCCTTTTGAATAGCAGGGAAGGTGTGTCTCTGTGGTAGCAGCTGTGGCTGCGATTGCGGGTGCATGGGTGCAAGAGGGGGTTGCTGAATGCGTCCACACATTACTACGTCAGCATCACCTATTGGCTGCCAACGCACATCTTTCAGGAGTGTTGGGACGATCCTTCCTTGCTCATCCACGCAAGTTGGTTGACTGACTTGCAACCCCTGTTGGCCAAGGTACTGTGGTGAGATGGTGGTTATGACAGAATCAATGAGGTGGGCATAGCCTGGTCTCAGCAGGCCAGACAAAATGTAGGCACCTCCTTCGATCATCAGGGATTGGATGCCCTCACGGTAAAGGACATTAAAAATTCCATCCCAGCTGAATCCGCCAGTATGGGGATTGTAATCGTGTATTTGGAGATACTCGCCGCGGTGTGCTTTGAGCGTGGCCACTGCGGTAGGATGTAGCTGGGCGGAGGGGGAAACAATAACCCAGGGGCCCAAAGCGCGTCCGTCACATACAGCCTTGAGCATTTCCATCTTAGGGTGAATGTGCAAGCGCGCATGGGGATCGATGATAATTGGCCTTGGCTGCATGACGCCGGAATGAGGCGGGGCGCCGTAGCCAGCGGCACCTGCGAGGCGGCAGTTAAGGGCGGGATTGTCGGCGATAGCTGTTCGTACGCCGACGAGGATTGCGCTGTGGGTTGAGCGGAGGTAGTGGGTCATGGACTTGGATTCTGGTCCGGAGAGAGGTGTGCGCTGCTGGGGTAAGATAGCAATGCGGCCGTCGAGCGAAGAAGCATATGTAAGGGTGACATGAAGGCGTTGCCTCGCTTGGATGGCGCGAGGATCTGGCAGATAGGGAGCGAGAAAAGCACGAGCGTGCTCGGGATATTGAAGCGTGCTGGCTGGTTGTGGCGGCGGCGGAGAAAAGGGGGGGTGAGATTGGTATGGTGGAGGCGCGGGTGGCTGATATGGCTGTTGCAAAGGAGGAGGAGGGGGGGGAGGGGGAGGGGGAGGAAGAGGAGGCTGAAGGGAAGGCTGTTTGGGTTGGGGGGTCAAAAGAGGCCGATGGTTCCACGAGGGCTGTTGCAGCGTCTGAGGCTGGACCAACTGCCCTGGAGCCGCAGCAGGCGAGTCCCGCCGTTGCTGTGGACTGGGCTTTCTGCCGGGTGCTCGACCAACAAAGGCGGCCCGTTGAGGGTTGAAGCCGGTGTGGGCCTTGAGCGGCGCTGTGGGATTGTCCTGACGCCAAGCATACTGCACATTGCGCACATCAGACACCTTCATGAACCTGCCACCGCCTTCTTCCATTTTGTCTGGCTCCTGCTGCATTTTCCAGAAAATGGACAAGGGAAGGAACGACCGGACGGCTTCTCGCCGCGCAACATCCATAATCGCACCGTTCCGTTTGATGGAGTCGATGTAGTCGATGTCGTGGCTGTGCTCCTCGTCCTTAGCAACCGTTCTCGAAATGATGACCTTCTTGTCCGGGTCGTCTGTGTAGACGACTTTGATGGCCATGTTGCAGGTCTTGTCGGGCTTCTCTCGTTTTCGTCGGCGCGTCTTTCCCTCTGGCGTCGGCTTTGGTGGTTGAGGCTTCAACCCAGGCGCTTTGCGGAGACGGCACCAGTAGAGTTCTGTGTTGCTGCCGGGCGCAAGGTCGTCGATGCCCAGTTTCGTCTTTCTCCAGACGTTGTCAACGAAGGGAAAGTACTGCTCGAAGTCGGCAGCAGACATTTCAATGGACTCGGGCACAGCAAATAAGCGCTGTCTCATTCTGGCCAAATCAGGCGGGTTTGTGAAGAGGCTGTACGCCGTCGGTGAGGCGGGGGAGGCGGGTTGCTCGCCATTTTGCACATTTTGCTGGTCGGCGGTTGCATCGCCGTCTCCATCGTCCTCGATGTCGCTGTGGTCATCCATCAGCTCGCTCCGGTCGTCGTCAGCTCCGTCAGACTGATTCGGGGTCGCCATTGTTGCAGAGAAGAAGGCACGGAAGGGATGTTGCAGGGGACGAAGAAGGCAGGAGTCATGCCGCGGGAAGGAAGGTGCGAGGAGGGGCAGCAAGTGGGTGGTTCATGCGATGCTAGTTGTTCTCATAATGCGAAAGGGCTCGAACACCAGTGCTGTTGTTCAGGCACGCTGGAAAGGACTGCTTTTTGCTGTCTAGCGCTGGGCTTGCCTGAAAGAAATTGGTTTCAATAAAATAATAATGCTGCAGCAGTTTTCTTTGTTCAGCGACAGGCGAGCACTTGCGCTTGCTTAACTACTGTATTAGTGCCTGAAAACCTGGGGCAAGGTCCACATGCTATGCCAAGGGCAGTAAAAATTCTGCCTCCTAATAAAGGACAAGCCTCTTGCAAGCATTATTAAATAAGGCTGGCAAAGGATTAAAATCGAATGTTGCGACTAAAACCCCCCCCCGCGCGGCCTAATTTTCTCTCTAAGTATTCGCCTGCTTAACTAGAGCCGATAAGTCCAAGCGAGGAACTTGGATTGATAGGGGTCGACCGAGGTCGCTTGAGCTTCGAAGCTTCCTTTACTCTGATCCATGTAGAAGACATTATTTCTCTTTGAGCCGAGGATCCGTCTCCTGGGGTGTTATGTTCCCAATGCAATATCTATACCTAATTTGGATCCAAACTCGGCCGTAGCTACAGTCTACTACTTGACGCCGCGGTCCGCGTAGGAGTGGTTGGTTCTAAATTACCCAAGTTACCCCTAGGCTAACTGGTTACGGGCAGTGGAAGCATTTTGCTTCAAACTTGATCAGTGCCCTGGGCAACTCCTACTACAGATTACTCTGCTCGTCGCAAGAACAGCTGTTCCTAATCTCCGAGTTGGAAGTCGCTTCACATTCCTGTCACTAGCCAGTCGGGTACTATTCCCACTCCTGGATGTGGAAGCTGAATTCAAACCCCAGTAGACATGGGGATTTTTTTTGTAGCTGCCGTCCTTTGAAAAGCTAGTCCAAACAGCTCGAAGTAGAAACGCTGTGGGTTATGCTTTGACCTGACGATCAGTAAAGCAGGTCAAGACGCCTTGAGTCTGTCACAGACTGACATAGACTGTAATTATTACAGTAGTACCAGGAACAGCAAGGAGTAATCTTATTAGAGGAATGTAACAAGACTTTGGGCCAGGCTAGTGAAATGCCAAAAAAGCGCTAAAGAAAGACGCTAATGCGAAAAAGGATGAAAGCTTAGAGTCGCTTAGGTTCCCTTAGCGAAGCACGCCCTTGTTGAGGTAATAATTGCTCTAAAAGCTAGCAATCGGTGTGCACCTGCCTCTACTGTACTAGCTTAGTTGCTTCATCGGCGGTGATTTTCTCCGTGTTTTGCGTGATGATTAGGTGCTATCTGCATGTCACTTTGTACGGTACAGGATATATTATTGGTACAGAGCGCTCGTTCAAATGTTTCCCCGCCACTTTCTTTACTAGGCTGCCTTTTTGGCACGCCACTACTGACCTTAGCTTCTCAAATCGCAGGCTCCCAGCTACACCTGCTGCCACCAGATGTCTAAATAACTAGACCCCAATTCTCTTATCCTACACTACTACAGTACTGTATAATACTATTAACAGAGCTTAGATCCTGAGTGTAAGGCCTATAGATGTCAAATCATATGATAGTTGATGAAGAATCACATAATTGCCGTAGTACTCCGCTAAATTAACAGACACGCTAAACTAGCCACCCTTGGCAAGAAGGGAAAGGAAACTTTTGAACGGACCCCGTGCATTGAGCTTATCCACACATGAGTGGATCCTCATTCGAGAATGGGTGTCACACTAATAAAAATATGCGATATGTCTAAAAAGGGACGACATACGAAGTTCTCACTCAAAGCGCAGTAGAATTTCAGCCCACATGAGCCCTAGAATGGAGTAGCTAAACTACATGGAATCACCCACTACTTGCGCAAGGGAGAGAGACAGTTGGCGAGTCCATTGTTTTGAGAGAAGGATAGGGTTAGGATCCTGCAGGTCGCCGTTGGCATCGATGATCTTTTATAATGACAACTATCTGACTTGAGCCTGGTCAACATAGCCTACAGTTTCAAGAAATCACCTATTCCTCCCCCAATGCGTCCACAGAAAGCTATGATGTTACCGTCTCCCACCATATCTACTTCTACTAGCAGACCGGCTTCTAGACCGAGTGCGGCTGCGACTGTAGCTAGAATAGCTAGAGTAGCTGGGCGAGCGCCGTCTTCTGCGCGGCGGGCTGCCCAGCCGAGGGCCTCCTCGTCTCCTGGGTGGCGGAGTTCGCGATGGTGATCTAGAAAACGAGGGCGACCTACGACGACGCCGTGGCGGGCTTGGAGAGCGTGAATACCTAGCAGCACGAGGCGGGGGAGCGTAGTAGTCGTCGGCAGCGTCATTTCGGCGCGCACCACCACCACCACTGCCGCCGCCGCCGCCACCACCACCACCACCGAAAGGGCCTCGTCTCGGCAGTGGCGGGGGCGGTGGGCTGCGATATCGACTCGAAGCCGGCGGCGCACCCCTGGATGGTTGTGGCGGCGGGAGGTTGCGCATGGATGATGGTGGTGGCTGTGGTGGACCTCCTCGCGATGAGCGTCCAGGTGGGGGTGAACGCGAGAATGCGCGTCGAGGCAGAACAATGCTGACTGTGATGACAGCCCCGTCAAGCTGAGCTTCATGCATGTGAGCAATCGCTGATTCGGAGCCTGAGGGGTGGTCATACAGGATGTACGCTGTGCCACGGTTCGTCATGACTAGACAAATGTGAGTGAATGAAATGGGGGTCACGACGACGACCTGGTGTAGCAGATTGATGGACATACATTGCCTGTTGAGAGGGAGATCGACAGACTCGATCCGGCCGTAGGAGCCAAAGATCTCCCTCAGATGCGCCTCGGTCACGTTCTTGGTCAGCTTCTCGACCACTATCTTGGAGCTCTGCACGCCGACGCGACCTCTGCTGGCGTCTCGGCTGTGGCTGCGATCGCGATACGACCGTCTGCCTCCGCGGCTTGGGCTTTTGCTGCGTGTCGCGCTTCTGCTGGCGCTTCTGCTGTACGTCCTCGCCCGCCCGTACCCATTGCGGGCCACACTCGGCGATCGGGAGGGCAATCGTGGAGAGGGCGATCGGCGGGGCAGCCGCGACCGCGACCGCGACCGCTCCTGCTGCTCTGGTTGTGGTTGAGGATGAGGCGAAGGCGCTCTTTTGACTGATGTGGGTGTGTGCGATCGAGTTCGAGACCGGCCGCGTGAGGGCGCGCTGGACGCCATGTCAAGAATATCTGTGGCCGAGACTGTGCGTGTGGAGGGAATGCGCGTGAATTCATCAGTGGCACAGCATATTTTGCTGAAGGCTGTCGCGGAGTGCAAACACGACAAACATACACATACACCAAGAAACACTTTAACCCTATTCGGCGTTACGCGCGTGGACACAGACAGTACGGTACGCTTTTTCTTTCTTCCTCTCTTTTGACCCTGAGGGTCGGCGAACCCGAAAAGGCTAGCAGAACGGAGAATGAGATGATTTGTGCATGTACAGAAATATGCAGGTTCGGTGTCTCAAAAGTAAACCATTTCTTTCTCTACAACCAATCTACGCCAATCTAAATTAGGTAAGGCTTGAAACGCCTCTGCAATCGCTCATGGTACTGCTCGTTATAAATCTCACGTATTATATTGAATCCACGATACTCACCGTCATTTGAGTTCGTATCATGCATTTGCACTTCGCCTATACCGTATACGGTCATGCATCCGCTTTGAGCGACCGCCAATTCTCGGAGTCACGCTAGCCTTGATCCATCATTTCACATGGGCAGCATTTTTCCTGCACGTGATTACCACTTGACTCCAGCTTGCTGCGTATTCTGATGCAGACCAACCATGTTGACCAGTCTGCGTGCCAAGGCGCTTCGGGTTTGAAGATTTAGCCTGAGCTTTTCCCTTCGACTCACGCATGATAGCTCATGATGTCTGGCCTGGAGGTGATCGGCAGCATCTTGCAGTTATCGCAATCATCGACGCCTGCGTCAAGGTCCACGATAGTGCTCAGAAAGATCTGAAACTGCCAGAGGCATTTAATGTCGTAGCACACCAACTTCCCATCCTCTCCGATACGCTTCAGACGTGCAAACATCACCTCAAACCTGGTAAGGGCTCTATACCTCCCGATGTCTGCAATGCATTAGAAAAGGCGCTAGATAGTTATGAAGAGAAAGCGGGAAGATTACGTACAATCTTTGAGGAGATCATCATTTAAGAGAGTGATGGGTCGAAGACCCGCTATAGGAAGATCGTGAGCAGGTTTGGGAAAGGGAACACAGTTAAAGAATTGATGAAAGTCATAACGGAAGATGTCCAACACGTGATTAACAACGATGCCGTTCGATCTGCTCAACCCAAGCAGGCATAGCAACTTTACAGTATTCTTCAGGAGCTGCAGTCTTTGAAACCTTCGTTGATAGACGAAGATAACTCGTTTATTCGTACCCAGAACAACAACACTGGGATGGACAACAGTTCATCAATGAGAATATGAGTGGAGAACAGAACTTTAATTGGGGTAAGAACTAGGATTCCACCTGCATACTATGCACGATCAATGTCCTCCAATATTTCCTATTTTCTTCACCTCTCATGATTCTCTGTGACTCAGCTGTTTCCTTAGACTATGACAGGTTAGAATATATGGCCATCTGCTAACTATCACACAGGTACAGCCAGAAGAAGACTTCAGCTTCGTGAAATCGATTAGTATTTGTCTGTACCAGGCGCTTTACATAGATCATAAGTTGTTTGTCGGGCGTGATTCTGAACAAGATCAAGTTGCCGAGATATTAATACTGAACAAGGAGTCTGTGGTGCAACGTAGGTTGGTGTTGGGTGGTATGGGCGGTATTGGGAAAACATAACTTGCTATTGCCCTACGCTAAGTGATACTTAACTGTGTATAAGTCGGTGTTCTGGTTAAATGGAATGTCGGAGGCTACATTGAAGACGAGTTTCAGAGCGATGGCGGAACGGATCCTCGAACTGAAAGATCACTGAATGTTGTCGAGTGAATAAGCCTTAGTTCACGTCAAGCGTTGGCTGTCTGATGCAAAGAACATACGATGGCTCTTGATCTATGACAACTATCATGGCCCTACCTCCTATGATATATCATTATCACACTCCTTCCTGCGCAAGTCAGCGGCCAGAACTTTCCTGTTCGACCACTTGATCATATTAGCCACAGTTTACGTATCCTCGAGACACGGTCTCAGCGGAGCAATGTAACATCTAATAAGCAGAATTGTCTGATCAGCGAAGCCATACTAATTCCTGATGAAAGATGCCCATGCTCGTAGTCTTGCTAAGCGACTAGCAGGCTTACCTCTAGCTTTAGCCACAGCCGGTGCGTATCTTCATAAGAGTACATGGAGTTTCCAGCGATACCTTGCAGAGTATGAAAAGAAGTGGAAGATTGCTTCGCGACAGCCCCTCAAGCTGGAGATTGTCTAACCACATATCTGTGTATACTTGAGCTACTTCATGAAATTCATACTTGTTGACCAAGATCACGGCCTGCATTCAGCTATTTAATCCCACCTGTCGCGGGACCTAGTCAAACCGCGCACAATATTGAGTGATATCACCATTGCGTGAAAGTTTGTCTTTCAGAAGCATGATTGTTACAAGATCTCGGCTAATCGATGAATCGCGGCGAACACACCTAACTTGCACATCTCTGTACTTAATGATCAATCTAGCTAAGAGCTGCAGATGAGTAATATATGAGTGGTACCGCCAAGACCTCTGTATACCTGGCAGGTGCAAACCGTGTCACTTTTCCTGACTGCAGTATCCTCCGGTGCCTAGGATATTCCCTGCGCGCTATGCAATACAACCCCCAAGTAAGATAAACATATGGGATACGGCTCCGAAGGAAGAGAGGTAGCAACGAAAAATGAGAAATACCACATCTAATAAAACCCTTCCTCGCCTTCCCTCTCCAACTCATAAAACAGTAGGTAAACTTCGCGCTGCATACTCAACACATCGCTCGTGCGGGCTTCTTTGATTTTATCGTCGCTGATGCGCCACCAGCGGTCGCTGGCTTTTTTGCGGCGCGTTGTCACTGCTGCTGCTGCGCCGAAGCGCACGTCGGTGCGAGATGCATTGGGGGACGAGTGCATGGTGATTTGTGGGATGGAGGTCGCGGTGGTTGCGGCAGTGTTGATGCGGCGGATTAAGGGCGAGGGCGAGGGCGAGGGGGAAGGAGAGGGCGAGGATGGTGCTGGCAACGGGGTGGATGGGAGTGAGAGTGAGGTTGTGGTGTTGGTAGTGGTGTTGGTAGTGGTGTTGGTAGTGGTTGTATTTGTTGTTGCTGTGGAGAGTGATTGAGATTGTGATGGTTGCCGTACCGAGTAGGTGGATTCGGCCGTAGAGGAGAGCGGCGTGGTGGTCGCCGTTTGGTCGGCGATGGGGACCGCTTCTGTGGAAGACGACGGTGAAGGCGCGGCGTTAGCTGTAGGAGCAGCAGAGGCAGTAGTAGTAGTAGTAGTAGTAGTAGTAGTAGTAGTAGTAGTAGTAGGAGTAGTAGGAGTAGAAGGAGTAGGAGGAGGAGTAGTAGCAGCAGCAGCAGCAGCAGTAGCAGTAGTAGTAGTAGGGGGGGGGGAAGGAGGAAGAGGAGTAGCAGTAGCAGTAGTCGTCGTGGTAGTGGTAGTGGTAGTTGCTGTAAGAGAGTCGGCTGAGCTTGGCGTTGTGCTTGACATTGCCGGCCCTGGTCTGCAAGCGGCCGCATAAGCAGCAAAGGTATCCGGCGTTGCAAACGGCGGGTACAGATGGTTGCGCCGGAAGGACTCGTAGTGGCCACTGCTGTGGCTGCCCTTGTGGCAGACGACGCCAAGAAGCTTGTACCATTTCTCGTTGAGCAAACCGCCCAGGCGCAGTCGCTGGGTGTAGGAGACTTTGGCTAGGTTCTTGGTCGAGTAGGAGCCCGGGTCGAAGACGGAGCGCGAGAGATGGATGGCAATGACTTTGGGGAAGACGGTGATGCGCGTAGATTTGCGGATCTTCCGCTTGGGCGCCTGTGATCGATCTGGCAGCTCGATACCCTCGGGCGGCTTCTCAGGGTCTGTCCTGATGGCTTCGTCAATCTTGCCAATGTCTCTCTCCAGCTGCTTGCGCTCTGTGTCGGTCTTGGCAGACCTCAGGTGATTCTGCTTCCACTCCAGAGCCTGCCGCAGCCGGCACTTGTCGCACTTGAAGTCGTCGATCTCCTCGCTCTTCAGCAGCATATCGAAGCAGCTGTCGAGCGAGGTCGCCGACTTCTGTGGCACATTGAGCGTGAGCGAGACGAAAGTGGTCGCTGACGGTTTGGTCTTGAACCCGCAATACTGGCATTGGATCTGACTCTCGATGCGGCCTTCAAATGGAAAGCCTTGGCTCGACGCCACGGCTGCCTCTATTTTGACGCGACTGCCATCCGCACGTGTGGTTGCACCATCGCCGTCGTCGTCGCCGCCGCCGCCGGCCTCATCAGCGCAGTCTGTGAGCGCCTTCTCCGCCGCTCTTTTCCGAGCATTCTCCGCCGCATGATATTCGTCGCACAGCCTCTCCAGGACAATCTGCAAAAACTCATGTGCATCCTGCTGGCTCCTGCTGATCCGCGTTCGAAATGCCTTCTCCAAGGCAGCAATCAACGGCCTTGCACTGATGGTCTTTTTGTAGATTGGCCGTTCATTCAACGCATCCAACATCTCCTTCAACGCGCGCGTGACCAGCCCACTCTGTAAGTTGACCACCTTGCCGGCCGTCTCGCCTTTGCGCAGCACCGGCGGAGGCACCGCGTAGATCTCTTTGCCTTCGAGTTCGCGTCTATGCAACTCTTTGATCAGGTACAGGCGCACATCGCCCAAGCCCGCTAGGGCCTGGAGGACGGAGTTGATGAAGCAGTCATTGGCGTTGTTGACCAGGCCGACGATGGTGCACTTGCGGCTGTCGCTCGTGGTGTATGCGTGGTCGCCGTCGATGAAGAAGGTCGGCCCAAAGACGTAGAAAGCTGCGATCGCTGCCAGCGATGCCCCGGCCGCATACGCTGCCACCGTTTTGGCGTCGTTAGGCATCACCCCTGAGTGCACAATCCCCCCGGCCACCGCAGTTTCAGTGTTGCGCTGTGCTCAGCCTTTGGCCATGCTGCTGAGAGTGCAACGGGAGTCCCGTTCCGCACAGGCAGCCAGTCAGATTGTAACGACGAAATGGTTCGAGTGCGTTCGCGGTGCTTTTGCAATGGCACAGCATCTGCCGCACATACGTACTGAACTTCAGCTCTCATTTCGCCCATTTCCAATTGCTTTGATCTGCCATGGCTGTGATTGGTCGGTAAAGTGAGCTCAGTTTGCATTTCCGAATACGGCTCCACGAGCTCGTGTATCTGGTCGAGCCGACGCCATCATTGTTACTGTGTCTTTACAACTCTGGGACGGTTAGCGTGTAGTGTGTATAGGATCGGCCCATGGTCTGAATGAAGATGACTTGACATAGTGAGTCCAGGCCTGAGAGAGGATGCGTGTGACCGTCTAGGAAAACAATCTCCGCTGGGCCGAACAGTTCCAAGAGATCAAGCGGCAGCTCGAGCGAGTCCATCCTGCAGGCGGCACCATCCATCGGGATTGATCACGTCGGCAGCACCTCCGTGGGCAGCCTTGCGGCCAGACCGGTCATCGACATCGACATCGACATCATTGCCAGAGACGACTTGCAATTCAACGCGGTCAAGAACGCGCTAACTGCCAACGTTCTAGGCGGCTACTACAAGTATCGTGGACCTGGGTGTTCCACTGAGGTATGCCTTCCGTCTGCCGGACACCAGCACTACCGCATCAAGAAGGAACCTTGATGTCTGCATTGAGGGGTGCCAGTCACTCCGAAACCATCTTGCTGTTCAAGACTTGTGCAGACGGATCCAGAGGTTAGGCAGGTGTATCGCAAAAAGAAACTTGAGCTTACCGCGAATGTGTGGAAGAGTGTCGATGAGTATTGTGAAGCGAAGATGTCGAAAATCTGCATCGTGCTCACCTTCCCCCTCAACCTCCTGCCGCCGCTTTTGTCGCTGTTTCACCCTTCCGTCATCTTCTGCTCACTACGCAAGGAACGAAATTTGTACCAGTCCGCTAAACGGCGAAAATACTTGTCTGCGCTCGAGGACAATGGAGTCATCATCCAGAGTACCCAAAAATCCCGCGATGCTTGGATATTGGCCAAGGCGGTCATAGACTTGATGCTCGGCACGAACCTCATCATCATTGCTGCCATCGTATCTTTTTACAACTCTTCTTGTATCGAAGGTATACACATTCCCTGATTTTCCTACGTCGATACAATCAAGTCCCTTGACAGTGGAACTCGGCCGAAGACGACAATTCTTGACTGGCAGACTTGAGCTTTTGTCATAGAAAGAATGCCGTTAGAGTCATACAATAAATGTCTTGATAGAAGTAGTGTTGAATTTAGAGCCCAGGATTTACTGTACCTAGCTAGCGCCAAGAATGATATCCTCACATGGATCTTGGGCAAGGCAGGATGGTCGGCAGAGGACAGGATCAGGATCAGGAATGTCAACACTATTGTACCATCCCGATCCTGAGATGGGGAAACAGGGAGCTTTTACTTCACTATACATCATAGCTTACATATATCTCATAGCTCACCCCCTTGGCAAGTCTGTTACATGCGGCTATCCTGATACAGGTAAGCAGTCAAATCTGTACCATTCACGTTTCCAAACTCGTCAGTGTTTGAGCCCAGAAAATCTTCAAACGGGACATCCAGCGCATCCATGTCGACGCCTGGATCTGCTGCAGTGGCTGTCATCCTCGTATCAATAGGTGCAAGCGATGGATGACCCATCATGCGAGCTCGGGCAGGAGGAGCTGGTAACAATGAGTGCTGTGCCGTGGAGAAGTATCCAGAGTCGGCTGAAGCATCAGAGGCTGTTGGCTTCAACGAAGTCTCCGCGGCTGCTTCTGAAGATTGATGCTCGGCCAGGCTAATGATCTTGACGGGCTTGAACGTTGGTGCGGGCATGAGCATCGGAGCATGCGCCTTTGCCGACGGCGGAGGTGTGTCCAATTGGCCTGCCCCAAGTCCACGCATCCGCGTATGGTCGAATTCGAACTCAAAGGCGGGTGATGTGGTAATTGCGAGGCCGAATTCATCGTCTCCGTGCTGCCAGCTACCGCTGTCTGAGTCGTATCGGTCATCAACATCCAATGGTGTCGTCACCCTGAACAAGATTTCCGACGGCGTTGTCTCCGTGCCGGAAATCAACGTAGGCTCACGCGTGCTTTCTCTTCTCGAGGGTAGAGGACGGCTGAAGCTACGTCGCCAACTAGGTAAAACCCATTGGTCACCCGAGCCAGCCGAAGTCAATCCCTCCCTTGCGGTTGACGTCGGATCGGGGTATGAATCCACAGCCTGGTCGCTCAAAGGCTGGACTTGCACAGTCGGTCGAGCTGATCTGTCCCAGGACGGCGACGTTGGAGATTGATTTGCTGATGGCCCACTAGCCGAAGGCGTCCTGGGTTCCAATGGCCGCATTAAGTGAATCACCTCGTTCATCGACTCTTGCAGCTGTTCTAGCAGGAATTCGCGCGCTCCTGGTACCTGCAACCAGGGTACGTGATGGCTCTGGTTCAAGCGGGCTGCAAATACGGCTTGTGCAGCATTTGATATCTGCACCGCTGAGTTGGGCGGTGTCGATTCAAACGCTGCAGCTGATTGAGAGCTGGTGCCATCTGCATATGGCGACGCCGGCGGCTCCTGGCCTGGAAACAATACCTCATATATGATGTACCACACATCTTCTGGTGATGTCGTCGGCCGTTTTCGCCGAATCTCATTGTATTTGTCGTCGTCAAACTTTTCGGGGAATGGGCATTCACGTATCGTGCAGCCGTTGCTATCGCTTAGGTGCGCCTCAAAGTCTTCCGGCCGCTTGAAGGTCTTGTAGCAACGATTGCAATACCTTCCGCGCCAATGGACGCGATACAAATGTTGCTTGAGCCTCGAAATATCTGGCCAGTAACCGCTCGAACAGCCGCGATACTGTTTTTCTTGGCTGTTGCGCTCTGAGTATCGTCGACCATCGAACTTGCAAAAGTGGCAGGCATATAACGTCTCGCCAGCGGCTTCAGTGTCGAGTTTCTGTCGTTTTGGCGTACCGGTACCCTCTTCATCTCCGTCTCCATCTTCGTTGCCTTCGGACTGGGGTCGCAAGGATGCAATATTGAGCGACGGCCTGGTTGAAGCAGCCATAGAGCTACCCGAAATATTGGACGAGTGGCCGGTCGCCTTGCGCTTACCAGCATGTTGGCGCAAGTATTGATGGTGATGATCGTCAAGACTGCCGAGAATGTCGTGCTCGTCTAAAGATGAAGACTTCTGTGACAACGAGCGAGCAAACTGTGCACCAAGACTGGCCATCTCGATAAATTGACTCATCAGCGTTTGGGTGTTTACTTCTTGTTGACGAGCACGCGCCTTGTTTTCTGCTTCATAGATACGCAGTTGGGCTTCACGCTCCGCCAAGGCAGCCTCACGCTCTCTGAAAGTGGCATCCTGCTCACGCTTACGTAAAGCCAGCTCTCTGAGTTCGAGATGGCAGTGTCTGTCATGCAGTTCGTTCAAGACACGCCCAGCTGGTGACATCGTAGTCTGAGATCCGGCTTGTGAGTCAGTCAAGGGGGCTGATCTAGTCTGTGATGCATCTTCTGACGGGGGCAAGCGTGTTTGGCGGCGTCGCGGTCGGCTTGCATTCCTTTGTCGAGCACCATCATCGTATCGCAGAACTCGTCGTACCCTCTCAGTGAGCTCATGTCGACAGCTCAGGCCTGTGGCGTCACAGGCGCTGCAGACAATGCGATCGCCGCTATTGCAAATCGAACAATGAAAGTATTGCTCATCCAGCTTGATGCCAAACTGGCAGTGGTCACACCGCATCATCCTCGAAGCCGCCGGACTCTCAAGGGAGCGTGCGCGCGCCATGGGCGGATCCACAGTGACCGGCTCGAGGTCTGATATTGGAGCATTCATCTCATTCTTCGTCCTGTCCTGGAACGGCGTGTAGGGAGGCAGGGCGCCCGGTAGTTCGGCAATTGCTTGAGTGTCCTCTATAGGAAATGGATTGAGATAGCTCTGGAGATCCGGCTTGGTGGGAAAATCGTCAATGTGAGGTACGGGTTGCTCTTTCTTCGACCACTTGCGATGCAGCTTCGATCTGGTCGTGGTGAGCTTCTTGACCAACTGGATTGCTGCTTCCTTGGCCTTGAAAGATGAGGGAGCCGATGACGCTCGCTTTGGAGCGTCAGCATCGTGAGCCGGGCGAGGAGGAGAGAGCACGGCTACGTGGGCCTCTGATGCCCTCCTGACGCGGTCCGCCAGTTTATCAGCCTTCTTCAGCTCTCTTTCCCTCTCTTTGACAGCCTTCTTCTGTAGCTTCTGCTCTTTTCTGGCTTGCTTCAGCCTGAACACAGGTATTGAAGGGGATGGATCCTGGGGCTCGACCACCTTGTCGGGAGGCGAGGGCGAGACGGGATGGCAGACTGAAATAGGCGAGTCTCGCCATTGGGCCTGTCGGGCCGCCTCAAGTTCACGAAGCGTGGACGAGGAATTGAAGCTGAAGCTTGGGTCCAAGGGGAGAGACTCGGAGTGGACGGTCCGCCTGTCTTGGCGTGTGAAGTGGTCAAACGACTTTGTGTGTCGCTGCATTGAGGGATGATGATCGTGAGAAGGCTTTGGATGCCAGAGTTGATGCCTGAGGGCACGCTGAGTGTGAGAGGCATGGCCGATCTGGGCTTTGATTGCGTCATCGGCTTCCTCGAATGTGTTGAATCGAGCAACAGGGGGATTGCGTCGGCTGGTGGTCGACATCGTGAGCGACTGAGTGGGCTGAGCTGTGCGGTATGGAGAGGCTCCCCGATTTATAGAAGAGCTATAGGGTCATATCGTCAGGCCCGGGCCGATGAACAGAAGTGGTTCGTCGTCCGGCCGGTCTGGTGTTGATGACAAGAGAGAGCTACCGTAGCACTACTACTGAGGAGTGGTAGTGACTAGCTCCTCTTGCACCAGTAATAAACAGATGTGCACAGAAACCGTATTGCACATCCAGACAGCTGTGGACCAGTGGTTAGGAGCCAGTAAGGCCGACCAAAAGTCCCCGGTGAGGCGCGGACTGAGCCTATCCTGGAGCCCTGTCGATCAGCCTGGGCTAACCTCCTTCAAGTGTGGCTTCAATGGCCTGTGGGCGGAAGACCTGTTTCCGAAGGACCTATTAGAGGAGCTGTTGTAGGGACAGTACAGTGTTTTGGTTGTACGTAGTAGTAGTGCAATAACAGAGGCGAGGTAACTCAGCCGCACCGTCAGTAATTCTTACAATTCTCGTGGATGAGACTTTTTTTTGATCTCTTCGAGCTGGTCAGCGTACAGGCCATGGTCGATGGCTGAGTAGTCTGCAGGTTTCATCCCAGCACACCGGCCCGGAGCGTGGGCGACAAGCCATGGTGGCCCCTAAGCCACACCTGCCAAAGCCACATTTGGCAGGCATTGGCAGGCCGCTCGGAACAACGGCAGCCCGTGCTCCGGATGTTGACCCGTAGTGACCGTGGCAGTTCGCGCAAGACACTAACTAGTTACTACAGTCCGGATGACTGGATTCCTGTACGATTCTTCGTAATAATAATAAGTCCAGATTCTTGCCTATCTCTAATGTAAACCGCAAGAGAGGACGATGTCAATCTAGCCATAATTCTAGTCCAGTAAGCTAGCCACAGTATGATACTTTCCCCCCACCCATCAGTTGGCCGGGAACTACCGGCTGAGTTGAGACCGATCCATGTGAGCTCTAATTAACTAGTTATTTATAAGCCTTCTATATACAAGGACGCCGAGCGATTTATATACTACTAGTCTCTTCTCCACAACTTTGCACACCCCTCCGCAATCAGTCTCCATGGCCAAGATGCAGGAAGCTGCACACCGATTCTTCGCATCACCACAGTTCGCTGTCGTCGGCGCATCCCAATCGCAGTCGAAATTCGGTTATCGTATTCTCGCTTGGTGAGTTAGCTTTCACCTTTCTCTTCTTCTGACGGGTTTGCTTTATTCGACATTGTCCTTGTTTTCTAGTCTAGTATATGGTTACTTCTTATTCTGGTCTATCTCGCCAAAGACAGCCCACCAAACTCATTCTATTCCTCAACACCCAGGTACCACACGCACTCCCTTCCCGTCATACCGCTTAACCCAACACGGCCGACAATCTCACTGCCGTCACACACCTACGCCACGGTGTCGAGCGTATCGGAGCTGGCCTCGCCCGCAGACACGGGGCTCAGCTTCCTCACGCCACCATCGACAACGCTGGAAACGTTGAAGGCGGCCAAAGCGGCTGGAGTGAAATCGGTATGGCTGCAACCAGGCAGTTTCAACGACGCAGGGCTGGCGTATGCCAAGGCGAATTTTGAGAATGTGGTGGGCGGTTTTGAAGATGGCACTGTTGGCGGCGAAGGGTGGTGTGTCTTGGTGGATGGAGAGGACAGTTTGAATGCAGCAGGGAGGGAATGGAAGGGGCAGAAGCTGTGACTGTTCATCACAGCTTTTAGGGTGTTTTGTTATTGATATTAGTCATCCGGTATCTAGCTTTACATTAGGAGGCAACGGTAAGGATATCGCTTTTAACTATCTGTTCTCTCTCTTTTTTTAAAAATCGATTATTGTTCCAATAATCGTGTCCTTCACACAACCGGTCTTGGTTTCATGCAGTCCATAGCGATATTTACAGCGGCGTCTAAATGCAAGAGATGGCCGCGCCTCGAGCGTAAAAACGAAGCGTACACTGCGCCAGCAGTATACACTGCAACGAGGCTAATGAGGGCAGGCCACCGGAACTGAGTTGGTCTGGCGAAGTAGACAGTGCACGCATAGGAGAGCAGTTCAAATGCGTTTTGAAACGCTGCTTCGACGGAGGAGAAGGCACCGCGGTGAGGTGGCTCGACTTCCTCCTGAACGATGACCTGGGTGGACAGGTCGAATCCCCAGAGGCCGATGCGTGAGAGGATGGTGGCGGCGACGAGGGAGATGGATGCGTCGACTGGTATGGTAGTAGCGGGAGACCACCACCAGAACAAGGCCACACCGGCAGAGAGACAGAGCAGTTGCCAGTTCAAGAACCATATGGCAGAACGGATGGGGCCCATGCGCGACATGAGCAATGGGGCCAGCCAGGTGGCGGACAGTTCCAAGACGACCGACATGGTGCGCGAAACTGCGACGTGCAGGGAGCTGAGACCCGAGGCCAGCAGGTAGGTGATCATCTGCCCAGAGAAGGAGAGGACAGTGAAGTAGAGTAGGGCGCCGGCGAAGGATGGACGGAAGGCGCGGTGGCGCAGGTAGAGGCTGAGTTCTTGCACGCTGAGCGTGACGGCGTCCTTGAGGTGTTTTGCATTGTGCTGTATGGAGAAGTCTCGTTTTCGCCGAGCAGAGCTGCTGGTGGTTGTGGTGGCGTCGGCGTGTTGTTGTTGTTGTTGTTGTTGTTGTTGTTGTTGTTGTTGTTGTTGTTGTTGTTGTTGTTGTTGTTGTTGTTGTTG